>JABUQX010093978.1:15000-32500 GCA_015478945.1 Trachelipus rathkii
AGGAAAATGAACATTGAAGTCATTTGAAAAGAAAATTAGTATAGAAGTTACGGGACAAAAAAGAGATATATTTAAAATGTGAGGGGCTAGAAAAATAAAAAAAAGAATTAGCAAACACTTACATCACAGGTTATCGTAAATAAGAAAGGTAATTTGTGGGAAAAGTAAAACCGAAAGTTGCACCTAATAAAAGTGAGAGAGATTTTATTTAATTAAATGGAAGATGAATAGGGGAAAAATCACTTTAGGTCAACCCCATGGAAAAAAAGGAAAAGAAATGATGAGAGACGATTAAAAAAAAGTAGATGAAGCAGAAAGTATATCATAAAAGTGAGAAACGAATGTAAAGTTAAAGCCTAAGGAAAGTAAGTTTAAATTTATTCAAAAAATTGAAGGAAATCATAAAGAAACAGAACTAGAAGTAAATCTGTTTTCTAAAGTGAAAGCAAACTTCATAAATGACACGTTCTTTTGAATGTAAAGAGGTTGTACTATTAAAATTTATATGGAAAAATGAAAATTTTGTTATATAAAATGTAAAACATCGATTGTGCTTCAAGACTTGAGACCAAAAGCTAGAAATACTTTAGAGTATACTTTAGAAGTAATTAAGAGTACTTAGAGTACTTTAGAGTACTTTAGAATTACTTTAGAGTACTTTATGACTGGAATTATATGGCCACGCAATGATTCACGTTAGAATAAAAGAATCCTGAAAAATTTACATCAAATGATACCATTCTTGCTATGATAGGCTAAAACTGGACTGTAATTAAGGGAAAAATTTCAATTCGGGTACTATTTTATCGTTTTTAATGTATTTTATGAGAATCCCTTCATTGCTACGATGTTCACAGTGCACTTTATTGATGTGATGTTAATTATTATTATTATTATTATTATTATTATTATTATTATTATTATTATTATTATTATTATTATTATTATTATTATTATTATTTTTATTACGTAAATTTTCCATTGTTTTCTATGCACCAACTAAAGTGGAGATTCGAAAATTTTTGTTGAATTAAATTTATGAAAAATAAAAAAAAAAAAAAAAAAAAAAATAAAAAAAAAGAAACGTTTCATTTGACACATTCATAATCTATTTGTAGATAAATTGTTTATGATCTTTTCATGTTTACTCATTTCTAATTATTATTATATCCAGTCGAAGAGTATTTTTAAGATGATTATAAGATTCATATATAAGATTTAAAATAATTTTCCTATTATATGTTGTTGTTAAACTATATTTTTGCATAATTTATTAGTTTTTTTTTTTTATACTCTTTTCTCAAAATACTTTTAGCAAGTTGTCTCAACGTTTATATGTGCATGTATTTGGATTAGTCATGCTACGTTACTTTTTATTACACTCTCACTATATATATAGTTATATATATAATATGGGTATATAATATATAATATAATATATATATATGCTGAAACATTGAATAAGATAATTGAAAGTAATGTATAATGAATGAAAATCTTAGATAGAGAAACAATTAATTCTATTTCTATGGGGATTTGAATTCGAGTTCAATAATAACTCGGTATAAAGAAGTTCTTAGGGATGAGTTGTTTTTATGAATTATAACGCGTTTAATATATGTTAATAACACATGACAATTGGTGTTGGTTTTCTTTTTTGCCATGTTAAAATATAAACAAATTCAGTAAGTCTCAATGTATCATGGTAATCATCTTATAGACAACGCCAGCTTAAAATAAAGGAAAAAAAATTTTTTGAGCTTGGGATAAATTTACATATCTTAAAAATTTAATTTTTTTGTAATGGATATATATTTATTCTAATAACATTACTAATTTGAATTTCAAAACAAACATATTTATGTTTAGTACTTAAACCTATTTTATGACACTTAAATTATGTATTGTAGTATGTTTTATTTATTTATATTCATTCTATTGCATTTGTAAAAGTATATATAATATAAATCTATTTTCAACTCACACACTCACATAAATATAATGAGAAATTAATAACATAATTATAGTAATTAACTAATTAGTTTTCTTAATATATTACTAAATATTATATAATATCATAGACACAACTAGCAATAGTAATATCAATAAATAATATTTATCTATAAGATGGCTTTATAAAATATAATATCCTTAATTATAATACCACAACATTTATACATATATTTAGTATATATATATATCTATAATAATATATTTTGAACTATTTCTAATTATTGTAGGTATTCTTATTTGTGAGAGTGATCAGAGCAATATATGTGATATATATCAATAATAAATAACGTTCGAGTTTAGTCAAAATACTATTAGTATCATATATTATTTATTTATTATACCTCATATAGCTTTAAATAAGATATAATTTGGTGAGTCTGAAGTAAAAGAGCTACATCAATGAAAATAGAAAGAAAACCCATATAACTAATAAGCTATAGATATCATTCATATAAAAAAATATTTATACTAAATATATAACTCTAATTTAACCATCATGTCCAAATAAAATAATAGGTGCATAATCTGTATTATAATAATTATATTTATTTCTGTATGTGTAGTATATTAGGACTTAAATTATCACTCACTTATAATGAGTAGTCTAGTTTTATCTGGTCCCTTACAGAGTAGATATATACATAAATCCTGTTTTCTCACAATACAATAGTAGTAAAAAAACGGTGCATAAAATATTTTACTAAAGTAATAGAATATCTTAAAGTATTGTATTAATCTTTATACTATTATGAGGTCTCTAGATATATTAAATGTGAATGGCTTTATTGAGTAGTAATTTTTTATAAAATGTAATGACTTGTTGGAATTTTATATGTAATATCTATATAGGAAGATCACAACAATCAACAATGCTATACTATCACTCATTATGCAATAACATAATCATATACCTAGATCTTTATCTCAATTACGTGTAAGTAAATACATCTATTACTATAGATATAAATAAATTAAGCCTGTAGTTTGCAAATATGGAGTGATACGTATTAATTAGTAATATTTTGGTTTTTTGATAACCGGCAACACGCATTTTCCCTCCTCTATCTTTAACATTTCATGTGGAATTACTGTAAGATGAAGGGGAGATTCAACTGTCTTAAGTCGAGAGAATAAGTTTTAAGCAGCAAACGTCGAATCTATTAAAGTTAAGCGAACCGAGTTCCTCTTAAATAATATCTTTAAGGGAGGGTATTTTGATTTTACTTCACCGAGAGGGGATATATAATAAATCCAATCTCCAAAGTGGAGACAAAATCTTAATTTCCAAGCCAACGATTTTGGTGGAAGATACTGAGAGCCAGCAAACCGTCTATCTTTTTCGCTTCTAAAACTTTTTTTTTCTTTCTTAATATTTTCATTTTTTTTGAAACCTGTTTTGAGACATTTTCTTTCCGCATTCACCACTTCCTAGCAATTTTTTTCTATATAGACTAACAAATAGAAACTACTACATAACTAATTTTTATTTTTTATGTGAAAAAATGAAATAATTGTTAAAGATAAATTATTATTTTTATTCTCTTAATTTAGTATACGTAATTATAATATATACTATCTAAATATATATAATTATACCGATCTATAAATAAATTTTCAGGGGGATATATCAGAAGATAAATGGAGTCGGTATATATGTAAGTGAGTTCAACCACTAATGAAGAGAACATGATTTTCGTGTATAAACTATTACATATATATATCAAGTAAGATAATATATTCATTTATCTGTCCAATGCTCATCAAAAAAAAAATCTAATCGATTCATTATTTTATACTTTATTTTTATTAATAAATAATTATTATATATATTATACAGTATATTAAAATGTTATAAGTTAAGTCATATCATCATAAAAATATATATACTTATATACATATTTTAATTGTAAATTATATAGTATTATTTCTAATATATTTCAATGATAACATAACGAATAATTAACTCAACTAAACTAATATAACTTACTAATTCTGGTGAGCTCGAGCATTTATGTATACTCCACTACCTAACTAATACACCCAATATAACCATAGATATAGTAATAATTCTATGCACTAATTAGATAAATAATCGTATTGCTTTACTCCCTGATAATTTACACAAATAAAGTATCCTTGCGAATAATGTATATTTCAAATTATAATATTTCTCACCAAGATTTCACGAAGTGACACAGGTAAAGAATACATATTTATAGTATTTTTTTATTTAATGGTGAGCCAAGCAAACTCTCTACACCCATCTTAATCATTATCTTACACACTATATTTATCTATTACCACTATATCTATATCATAAAAACGTAAGAGATCTTATAAAAAATACATAATAATATTCATAATATATATTCAATTATATAATATAATAAGTGATTATATATGGAATAGATAGATATATATAACTAATAATAAATTAAAATATTAATATACTATTAAACTAAATTTCACATATAACAATATTAATATTAATAGGAAGATAATAATAATGATCAATGTACTATTGGTTATATTTATATTAAGTATTTGAAGTTTCTATATTATATTCAAAAATTAATCTAATTAATGAATAACACAATATAATCAATCTAATTAATAAATAATATATTATCTAATTAATAGGAATATTAATAAATATTTAATATGAAAATAAAATTGAGTAAAATGTAAAATATTATGAAAAACGTGTGAAATAATTAGAAAATGAAAATGAGTGATAAAGATAATATATTAAAGAAAATGAAACTAACAAGAAATATAAATTATTTCCTATCTGAACCATTAAAAGATCTAAAAAAGAAATGTAATTATCAAATCACATATACTATATTACACGTGAGATAAAAACGTAGTACGTCTTATGATAGGTTATAATAAATAAATAAAAAAAACACTAACACCACACTCATCCAACTATCCTTACACACACAACCCTTATTATATAGTACTTATATAGCATATATAAATATATATATAAAAAATATATCATATAATAATTATATATATGTACTTATAATAAATAACATTTATTGAGGTCTAATATTCATATTTCAGAATATTAGTGGATGATAATATATATTATAATAATCATAAAATAAAATATATATATAATATAGATAATGGAATCTATAATATATAAAATATATGCAGAAAATATAAATGATTATTTTCATATAATTTGATATCTTACTACTAAGTTATATTACTTAAGGTATTAAACCTAATATATTATATCGGTAATATAATATACTTATAAATTATATAAAATATATAATAATAGTTTAGGTGTTTGGTTTAAGAAATAATAAAATAAGACAAATTTTATTACTTATATGGATAATTACTATAATACTTTTATTCTCCACTTAACTCACACTATAAGGAATAGACTTGTGTGCATATCAGTGAGTGTGAAAGACTTGTGTATGCATGCATGTGTGAGAGTAGAAAATATAAAATGTTGTTCGTTGTATGTTGTGCGTGTAATTATAGAGTTTAATTTTAAGCAGGTAATGTACAAGAGCCCTGAAAATATATAGAAAAACAAATTTTCTTAATATCAGAAAAGTGGCAATATTTTGATTTTTTACATGTTTATTTAATCTTTATTGATATATATATATATAAACGAAAATATATATATATATAAGAATTGGTATAATAATAGTTTAGGACATGAATTTAATAATTTTAGTACAAAGATCTTGATAAGGTCAAACATATTCATACTCGTACTAATTGCGCTTACTATCTAAAATTTTAAATATTAACTAAGAATATAGCAATTTTATTTACATTCTACATATCAGAGTGAAAAATGTATATAGATGAGTTTCTTCATAATGGATAATACTTATTTTGGAACAACTTATTCTTAGGCTCAGATATTGCTCTCTTGCCTGACCGCTTCAAATATCGTTTGATGAATCATATATTCTAATAAACAGTTCGAGATACTAGAAAGGACTAATTCTTACCCGCACGTAAGCCGACAAATTTCTTTTTGGCACTAATGTACACAGGGCTGTATTTGCACATAAAATATATTCTGCCAGTTTAATGTTTTACGTGTTGATTATTATCGGGAAATTTTGTACCTAATACTGGAGAATTTCTTGAGAATCTAGTAGCTCTCATTGATTATTTTCGCTCTGTCCAGGTTATCGGGGGATGTTTATTGTGACTAACCTGCATGACATATCTTTATGCTTCATTATTTCATGTAAGGAGCAACGTACTAAAATTATAAAAGGGATATTTGTGTATAATGAGCTTAACATTCTGTAGAATGTACAGATATAATTTTTTACAACTTTTCTAAAGATAGATTTTCGTGCAACAATCTATGACAAAAGGTGTTGACTTTATATTACATAAGACCCAAGTAGGAAACTATATATATTATAGATAGGATGTAAAAATAGATATAATACAGCTCCATATAGCTATGTTTGTGAGGGAGTTTGGTAATTTACTCAGCTGATATAAATCACTCCACTAGGGGAGGATAAATTACACATATCACACCATTATGGATATAAGTGTTCTCCACTGAGCAATTTCATATCCTTCGTTCTGGTCCTCTCATCGTTTAAAACAATGTCCTGACGTATTCAGAGAAATCTTTCTAACTCTTTTTGATTATTTTGTCTGTCCATAGTTATCGGTCATGCCGCGATTCTGTCGGCGCACTAAAATTATTGGAGAGGCACTATGTGTATAGTAGAAATAATGCATAATTTTATGACTATCTATCCGTGCTTCCACTATCTCAATTAACTATTGAGAACAGCGCATACAAATAAGTATCGTTTGATAATACTCAAGGAAAGTTCCTGCAATTTACTTAGAAAATGAGTTATATCTATCTCTTACAATAAATTGTATTGATATATTGCTTTTCTTATTTCTCGGTGCTTTCAGTACAACCTATATTTCAAGACAATAAGAATCCATTCTCTTCACCTGACACACATTGCTATGGCAACCTCTTCATCACCCTGTAGCAGTCATAATTATTAATAATTAAAAATGCTAAACTCTCTTAATCTCTAAATTTTAAATTTAAGTTTTTCTATTTTAAGGTTATATCAATAAGTTATTAAATATTAAGGAGGTGGTGCAAAATCTTATTTGGATTGACTAAAGCCGTAGCAACAACATTGTAAGACCCTGTCTGAAAATGTTGTCGCAATAGCGATTCTCGTTGCTGGTAGTGTTTGTTTTCAGCTCGGCAATCTCAAAGACAAAGAAAACAAGGATGCTTTGTGAATCCACCTTGCATGCCCAAAAGTAGGGACACAACCTGAAACAAATATACAGTTATGATGAATGTAGATTTATTTGACAAGCACAACTGCTTGATCGTAGAGGTAAAAAAGCTCGGCATTGTATTGAATTTCGCGAGACAAAGATTTCTGAACATATATTGATAATCCTTTTGGTTGGAGAAATTTTCGTCTCTTGCCTCATTTGCAACTCTGAATTTGTACTAAATATACAAAGTCCTCCTCCTTCTATAATATCTACTCTCGTCTGAAGATAGTACCTTCCTCAAGAGGTCTGAGTACAAGGATTTCATGGCAATGGAGAATGACTATTATAAAGTATGCAAAATATGTAAATTTTCCCATTGATGTATAGAAGCAACTCTCACATTTTAAACTTCTGTTTGATGAGTCATAAAAAGTTCATCCATTTCTTAGGAAGAAGAAGTAGTAAAGGCCAGTATACCAATACAGAAGAGTTCTTTTACAATAACTCCTTATATAACTCGATATTCAATACAAAGGTGAGGTAATGTTATTATGTAGTATTAGAAAAAACTTAACGGAACTCTTATCAATACTTCTGTTAGACGATACCTTATAGAAGTATAGTGGGTTTCCTTCATAACAGAAAGGAAGATAAACAGTTATGTTGCCTCTTTTACTAACAGCAGATAACGTGAACACAGGTAGTTGAGCAATAGACGTTACTGGTGGTATGGAGCGAATATTATATATCTACTCGCCGTTAATTCGTTAAAGGTTGACATGTGGGAGTTTAAAGTGGGTGGAGTGTATCTTGGGTTTGGATATCAGGGTCAAGTAATCGCGTTGTAAGAGTGGTTTTATTGTGCAATCACTCCGAGGTGGGTACCTATGTTTGCCATCTTTTTCCACTCTGGGTTATACAATTCATCATCACCGGCGCCAATACAGAAATCAGGAGTTATTCATGTGGAGTGCGCTGGTGCCCAGAGTAACCTTCTAGCTAGAGAGGAGCAGGGTTATTTTCTATGGAGAAGAAGAATGTTGTGTACTAATCAATCAGTAATGTGCCTTGGTAGCCTTCTTTCCTATGGGGTGATCACCATGTCTAATTTCTCTTATAAATATTTATTATTTGGAGGTAACTGAGAGAATGGGAGTAGTAATAATATTGGGAGAGAATGTCTTATAAATATAACTACGGTGCATGTCAAGCATTAAATCTAAATCCTTTTAGACAAAGTATTTTAATTTTAACATAAAATAAGGATATACGTTATATCGGTAGGAGAAGCGTCTATGTAAAAGATTGACAAAATGACATTTAACGGTGAACATACTGTGTTTAAGTTTGTTATAGTCTTGCTCACAATAATGTAAAAGTCTAAGTTTAAATTGATCAACTTTAATACCTTCTCTCGAATATACTCATACTGAGGAACACCGAAAATATATGGTATTAAGAAGCACTGAATTTTTAGTTATCTCCTTTAGGGAACTTCAAGTTCTTACTCAAAATATTCAAGTTCTACTAGACAAATAATTGTTTTGGGAGCATTCTTAAAACCAATTTTTCTTGAATTGGCCCAATTATTATTTACCAAATAGGACAAAATACTGTTAATGAATTTATTTATTTATAATATTTATTATTATTTAAACAAAAACTATACTTGTGATAAATTTGACTGTTGCTTATGAAGTGAAAGTGTTACTATTATTCCTATTACATATTAATATCAACATTATAATAAAGCACAACTCTATTTGGATAATGTATTTCTGCTGACATTTTCGTGCTCTATTATTTTAACAACTTTATATTACATTGGCTTATGAAGATTAACCACAAAGTCTGTTTGGAGGAAAGAGTACCCTCACCTTCCAGGGTAATATCACCTTCTTCAACTTATCGTAGAAACCAGTCTACTAATTCCACTTTTCAAAACTGATTATCTGAACTCACAGGTTGAAATAGAATTTTAAATTAGATTCTGAAGTAATGATTAAAAAATGAATGAAAAATATTGATAATTGATAATTAATGAGATAATTTAAAGGTTAAAATCATAAGTCTATGCTTACAACCTAATTAAGTTTCTTTCATTACAGAGATACATTTTACTTGATGCTATTTTTACATATTACATTTTAGAAATTTACTAAGGTATAGACTTAATACTCTTATATAATACCCATTTAATGAAGAAATAAAGAATACAAATGTGGTAAATTCGGCGCCTATAAAATTTTTAAATTTGTCACTTTATTTATTCAAAATTAGACGCTGATATACGGCTAATAAATAAAAAAAATTCAATACCTAAGTTTAATAATTAATTTTATTTGAAATTTAAATATAAAAACATTCGTTGTAGAAATGAAACTCACTCAGACAGAAAAGTGGTTTTAAATACTTATAACGTCAAACCAGTGTTATTAAATAAGTAATCTCAAACTATTTATGATTGATAGGGGGACTTAGTCATCTAATGGCTCAAAATGAGTAGACTTTATTCAAAAAAGTGTAATACTTTCATATAAAAATAAAAACAAAATGCAAATTACTATAAATTCTGATCTATTAGTATTATTAAAAATAAAATTAACTAGTAGAAAATGATGATTATAGAATTAATAAGATAAATGTTCTAGTGAACACAGCAAATACCTGGGAATTGAATTATCAATGTCAGCCAATGCAAGACTGACATTATAGGAGTCGAGTGCATTTCAGCACGAGCCGCTGAATAGGTTCTGCACGTGTATAAAATACTCAAACCTGCTTGATGGGCATGATATACTAACTCACTACTATCGGTTTGAGTGGTATATTAATAAAGTTCTTGGGTTCATCATTATAACTAATATCAATAAATACCATAATGAATAAAAGAATTAAATTTTAGACTTTACCTCTCATGTACCTCTATATAATCTATATTTAAATATATACATATACAAAGGGTATATATTTATATATTTATTATTTTTATAAAGTTACATATATTATGAAAGAATATAATATATATGTACATAATAATTTATGTATATTTATTATACCTACTAAGCTCAAATATACTGTGAGTATGAATTATAGTTAACATATATCCTCTCAGTTATATTTATAAGGTATTCATATATGAAATATATTTGACATTTATTTTTATTAAAATAAGCTCATTATATATACTATAGATACGATATATTTCCGATTACAAGAATAATATTTTATATGTGAAATATGTTAAAAATAATTAAAATATCTATATATTATAATTCAAGTATGAGGGTTGGAATCAATACATAATGTTAGATAATTGTATTTATCATATATAATATATATATATATAAAATAGTATCTTGAATAATACTCACTTTATAAATCAGAATGATATTATTAATAAATAATGTTAACACTAAAGGTGCATAAATTATTAATTATTCATAGATTTCTAAGATATATAATAAAAGCGATACTAATTTAGAATAAACATATAGTACCTGAACTTTTATCATAAACAATAGTGAGTGATATAATATAGTGATGGTAGTGATGAGATGATTATTATTTCAGATATAACTGAGATGAATCACCAACATTGTACGTGAGAGTGAATATTATACTCATATAATATTATATTATATATATATAATAATACTAAAAATACACTCACTATTACTAATATATATTATTATTTATTTATGAGTGAGCTATTTCACTTCTAGACAAATAGACTTTGTTTGCAAATTTGTTTTGAGAAATTCTTCAGAGCCAAATAAGTAAATAAATATATATATAAACATATCTTTTATTAATCATATAATATATACTATTATATTTATATATATATTATATATATATATCTTAGACTATAATTTAATTTTATAATAATATAATTCATATAAACTATATATATTATATATACTGGGTAGGGTATTATGGCTATACTGGCCTTCTTAATATTATGAGTCAGTAATGAATTTATACAGCTTTTTTGATGTTTAAGAATTTTCTAATTTTAGTTTACACTGATATTTGAATTATTAGCTTGTGGTAAACTTATTATTATTACCACACTTATTTCAAAATTGAATAAGAAACTAGGATGTTATCTCATCTCAAGATTTTTATCTTTTACACTTGTGAATTATTAATGTCGTAAACAAAAATTGTACACTACCACGCGAATATGACAAACTTGCAAATATTATAATATACAATATATTTATATAAAGGAATTTATTCTTTTGCAGGCATCGGTGAGTGGCTTATCAACTATACTTTCCGGCTTTATAGCTCTACGACTTATATCTTGATTATTTTGATATCTCTTAGTCAGCTGGCCGTTGATATGAACTTTCCGATAATCCGTCGCAAGTACGTTAGTAAAGGGTGAGTATATGATGAAAGGTGTGTTCACTTAATATTAACGTCTGACTAATTTCCAGAATAATTTTAATAATTGGGTGTGGAATGGATTTTTAATAGTTACTGGAGAAGTATAAACATATATAGCGTATAGTGAGTACTTAGTTATAGTATTGACGTAATATTTACGTGTAATAATGATAGTAGTGATTGGATATATATATAATATACTAACTATATTATATATTTTATTGCTGGTGAAGGTCTTTAGGGCGAATTATATAATAAAATAATATTATATATTATATGAACGTGTAGTAATTAAATAGGTATTATACTATAACTTTTGTATTCAGCTCACTCCATACATGAATAGAAGTATTACTACTTAGACTTGTTTCTATAATATTAAGAACCGATATATATTGTCATAGATAAATTTTAATAAAAATAAATATTATATGAGTCTAGTCTAATCAGGTGAGGATATATTAGTAATTTCTATACGACTTAATATATATATATAATATGATATATATATATTAATAATATACTACCATTATACGCCATGATTATAAGACGTTAAGTATGATATATATAGTATTTCTTTTTTTTTTTGATTAATAAGTATCTTATTTTATTATTATTGACATATAAATATAATATTAATTACAATATAACTAACTGTTATTACTTTCTTATGTGGTAATATATGTTTTGATATATTATATATAAGTAGTTTTATTTTATGGACCATAATTATGAGATAGATCTTCAATATTTCTATATATCTTATATACTATATAAATAGTAATCACATACTATGATCTTATAGTATATAATTATATCATTTTATAGATATACTTCCTACTATACTATATACCTACTATAGTTATTAAATTAGTATATCTAGTCAAATATATATATAAAATCTTATAATACTATATAATTTTATTTCATATTTACTTTATATGTATATATATAATTATAAATATATATTACAGGTGATTTTTACTATTTATATCAATTATTTATACATTAAGCTATATATCTATTCTATGTTTAATACTCAGTGAGGTATAAGTTTGAGACTTACCTAAGAAATTTGTAATAATATATTATATATTGAGACATTATATATAATAGACTATATACGTAGAGGTAGGTTCTACACTATAGACTCAATTAATATAATTTAATAAGTAGGTTTTATCTCTATTATTAGATTATAGTATTTTGAGATGAATGAAATATAATATATATATCGTATATTTGTGGATAGTTAGTAAATGGATAATTATTATATATCATATATTTTCATTTAGTAAACTATTGATATGTTAGTTAGTAGTGAATTACATAGTGTTAAAATAATCTATATGAAGATTATATTATATTATTAATATGAATTATACATGAGTGAGTGATAGATTTCTGAAATATTTGATTATAATATGTAAATATAAGTATTTTACTGAAAAAATATCTAATATTCACCTTAATCACCCCCATGTAGCTACTTAATATTTTGTATTTATGATATATTATATAAAAAGATTACTTCACTATCATATAAATACTACTACTATATAAATACGATATATAAACTACTCACACTAGTTCACCTAACTTAGTGTAGTATTCTCAATATATGGTGCTTTATATAATAAGCAGATAGGTGAAAATAGTTATCGTACGATATTATGTTTAATGCGATATAAATATCTGATATTATTTTTCTATTAAACATAACTATATATATATGTATTATATATTAATTATCAACTATATTATATATATATATATATACCTATATACTATACTACTATATAAATATTAATTTATATTTATTGTTACTAAGTATTATATATATATATATGTATAGTATTAATATATATATATATATATATATATATATATAATTATATATTATAATAATATTATATTAATATATATAATATTAATAAATAAATAAATATTTATTTATTCATTTAAAGAAAAGGAATAGTATTTCCTTTTATAAGTAAAGTCAGTTTACTACTATTGAGTTATTATATTGAAAATAGATACTAGTGACTATATATATTTAGCTTTTAGTAATTTATTTTATTAATGGTAATTAGCTTAATTATTTATTATTCTAACCTGGAGGTTATATATTTTTAACGGCTATTCACTAATAAATTAACGATAAATTATTTATTAACTCTTGTTATTAGAGGTTATTTATTTTAATATTAAATATTAAATATTTCTTTATTAGAGTATTGAACTAATGTTACATATTATATTTATAGTAATTGTTGAGTTATAGTCATTAAAAATAAGTATTAATCACCGCTATATAAATACGATAAATATTATAAGTAACTCAAGGTGATAGTTTGGTATATATTATATATTATGATAGTAATATTTAAATGAAAATCAATTTTTTTTATAGGGTACTCACTAGAAGTTACAGGAGTCCTTTATGACCTTTTTGAATGCTATCTATATAACATGTTTTTATTGGTATTTAGTATTAAGTACTAATCTGTATATATATATTTATAGTCATAACTTCAACCATCTATATATATTTATTATCATTGATATTATAATACATAAATATATATAGACATGAGCCATTAGAATTATATTTACCTCACTATTATGGGTTTCTTTTGAAATTATATATTTTGAGTGGGATAATTATAGTGCTGAAGGAACCATTTACCTATATAATTATATATATATATAGTGAAAAACAATAATTAATTGAACTTTTATTAGTCCACATAGAGATTAAGTTAAAATTGCATTACACATACTTATATATTATAGCTAAAATACATTTATATTATGTGTATCGACGTACGCTGTATCACTGAAAAGTTTATCAACCGAAAACGGTACTTGGAGTGACCGATAATAATATAATATAATTTGATATAAGTAGATGAGCTTTATGTATAATTGATATACATCAATATAATGTCTTACCTACTATATTTAAAGTGTACTCTAGGAGCATATATATTATATAATATAACTACCTTTATATAATAACTATTGGATTGATGATAGTAGTTTATGGTTTATATATAGCCTTTTTGACAGTCTAAGATGGATGTAACATTTATAAAGTTATATAACATTATATTTACAATATAATGTGATGAATAAGCTTGTAGTGAGCATAAGATATTTGATAAAAAATTATTTCACTACACAGATTTGATAGAATAATTTAGAATTTTTTTGGCGACCCTAAAAAGCTAACGATATCAAAATGAAAACTTATACCTTTATGAATATTATGATTTTCTATATGAAGTAATAACTTTTGGTAGACTATAATTGAATATATATGAAGGATTTTAATTTTTAATTTAATTTTTTCTATAAAATAATATTTATTGATAGATGAGTGAGTATATTTCACAGAAGAACGTATACTTATTATATTATACTGCAGTTATTAGTCTGTAGAACATAATATATAACATATAAATAACGTTTGCTATTACTAAATCATAATGATAAAATTGTGTGTGTTGTCGTATAGTGTGTGTGGTGTGCGTGCTTGTAGTCTCGTGGTGGGATTTAAGGTTATAGCGATGTTAGAGAATAGCTTTATATTTAGATTCACCACAAGTTTCGCAGTTTCTGATTCTGAAAGTCAATTCATGTTTTAAAATAATACTTTTAATCTCTATTTTATGAATTTTGTAATTATACAATTGTGACATTTTTTTCACACTTTTTTTATTTTTTTATTTTTCTTGATTGTTAAAGATACGGATTAAGCATGGTTTGATTAATCTATGGTATTATTATTTTTGAATTATATTTAATTTGGGATTATTATTATTAGTTATGAATATATATATTTTATACTATATTTTATACCATAATGACCAAACTGCGCTATATTATTATTATTGTATTATATTTATTATTATTATTATTATTAATTTTTAGGTATCTCACCGATATTCTTCTATGAATATTTTTATAGAATTTGATGAAGTTAATTATTATCTATATATTTTTATTTCTAATTTTCATATTATATTCATTGAATGGATTATTATTATTAAGATTATTTTAATAACCTTTAATTGAGGATATAATAGGATGTATTCATCTATTTTAAGTGTAATTATGTCACTCTATTAGTTATTATCTAGAATAAGTTAATATTTATTATTTTCATTTTATTTTATATTTTATTATAATAATTTCGAGACCACTGAATATATGAATTAATTATTAAAAATTACAAATCGTTATTAAAAATGTGAATTCAGCATTTGAGTTATTATTATTATATTCTAATTACACTTATTTCGATTGAAATGCTATTATATATTAAATTAGTATTATTTTAGGTATATATTTTTATTATAGGTTAATGGTATAATTCTTCAATTTTTTCCATTCTTTTTGTACTTTCGAGAGTGAGAAGACCTCGAATAAGGTCTTTTTGTGTGAAATAAATTTTGAAAAAAAAAAAAACAAAAAAAAAAAAAAAAAAAAAAATACAAAAAAAAAAACACGTTTTCATTGGATATAAGGATTCTCGATTTATACTGATAGTGTGTGAAGTTAATTCCGTCTGATTTCTTCATGTTTGACTTTGCTATCGTGAGTAATGAGTAATTATATCACTCGAAAGTTTTTTGAATACGGTGTTCGTATTTATAGATTATTTTTATATTTTCTTATTGTTGATGTTTATCTTTCTTACAGATATTTGTTTTTTTTTTACTCTTTTACATTTTTCAATACTTTTTTCATTTGTGTGTGGTTATAAGCATTCTTTATTCTATGTCTGTTTATTGATTTACTTCAATGATCGTTAACCTCCACAGGACATTTAATTTTTACACTCCCTAAATATACTATAAGGGAAATAGCGGTTCTTTACTCCTTATTGCAGGTATACAGAATATATTATTATATTTTTTTTTTCACCCCTATTATGGAATATTAATATTAATAAATAGTGAAATAAATAATAGTATTTGACTACTGTCACTATATATGTACTACTATAGCAAACTAAACTAATATTATAAATGACTTATAGTATAAGATACTACTCATACATTATATAAATCAACAGTAGTTACTTTTGCAATCTTGGTGCAAGAATATTGTATATATATTATATTATAATACTATTTATATTTATATATAAATAAAGTCAATACAATATATAATTTTGACTCTAAAATAAATGTGAGAATAATCTATTTTATACCTAAAAAGAGACTTCTTATTCAGAAGTATATATAGAGTTATAAGTGATCTCTATGTGAGACTACTATAAAGGAAAGGACATTAGTTACCATTAGATAATAATATATTTTTAGATTTTTTTAGGGGTAATGCGAGGATTATGTAATATCGTATCCTATAATAAGGTATGTACCTATCAATATATACATATATATATGATATATATATATATATATTATATTACTATATATAATATGAGTATATCTATATATATATAGTATGGTATATTACTCTCCACAAGTATATATGTATATATATTATACTCAGCAGGTTCTTCAAATAAGAAGATACTATACTGTAAGGGCATTACGGAGGTAAATACGTGAGGTAAGTAGTAGTAAAAGTGACTTAATATAGGTAACTATTTAAATATATTTATATTGAATAGTATATTTATATTACTCAGACAGGAAGCCTGTCAGTCTGTTTGTATTTTGAAATAATGTTTTCATCAAAGATATTTCGTAATATATTATTATATATATGAAAATATAGTATATATATATATAATATATACATTAAATAAAACTTATATGACATATAGTAAAGTGACCCT
>JABUQX010093978.1:37500-48436 GCA_015478945.1 Trachelipus rathkii
ATATATAGTTATATATATATATATAGTATATACTAATATATATATATATATATATATAATATATTAAATGTAATATTTGTACAATAGAATTTACCTTATTCACATGGAGGAACACTATAAACATAACTGTCCAGTTAAAACAGAAATTATTGATAAAAATAGTTTCTTGATTGATTACAGATAATATTCATATAAATTATAATATAAAGGGACTCAAACAGGTCGCTTTAAGAAGGTGGAGTCTATAGATTTTTGTTTTTATAAATACAAAATCGGAAAAAAAACAAATCAGGTGTAAACTTACCTTTAAAATTTTAACTTTCAATCCAATGATGTTTTTCATATTTGAAAAGGAATATATGTATAATAGATGAGTTCTCCTTTGGATAGAACTTCTGCCAGTTCTATGGCTCATACCCCTGTGGCCGTCAATGTGAAATCAACATACATTCGGTACAACCAACGTAGGCTTACAAATTACATTTGGGACAACTACACAGGGCTGGGTTTGAAAAAAGAATTTCTGGCTATATTAATGTTCTTTCTGTATTATTATTGAATTTGGTTGAGATTGTTGAATATGATATCCGTATTTGCTCTGTCAGGTTCGGTATTTTACTCTAGAGCCACAATTTATGCTTCTCTTATATCCATGAAAAGGCAAACAGCTTATGACTAAATTATTAAGGGATAGTGAAGGCATTCAAAAGCGATGTAAAAGCGGTTTAAAAGATTTAAAGATATGTTTGCACATTTACAATTTGCTTACATTACATACCAATAAAACATACTTAATTTCCATTGACTTAGGGAAAGTAGAAATAATTTATTTAATTGACTTTCGGCTTATGTTTGGTCGTAATGTAATCACGCTTTTAAACACCAACTTCAGTTATCCCGCACATATGTTTATGTCCTAGCGTTCTTTGATTAATGTACTTCCATCAATTGCCATGTTCGAATGCCTCGATGGATCCGGCAGTTGTCAGGAAAATCAGTCGTGAGCTGGGTGGCGATCTCGTAAACATAAAATAAAAATGTGATTGTGAGACAAAAATGCATAATTCTTTATGACCATACGCGCTCCACTGCCAGATATAACTTTAGAAAAGCGTCATCAATAAAACGTACTTGTAGTCAGACTTCTGCAATTACCAGAAAAGAAAAATTATGTAACGACTAACAATTAAATGATTTTGCATGCTTTTCTTTACTTCTTTATTGCATATCAATTCTCAAACCCTTACCGTACGCTGATGTGTGGAAACTTTCATGTAGTATAAATTAAAGAATGCTAAACCCTCCTTTATTCAAGCTTGCAATAGTTTTCATTAGGCCAGTTTAATATAAAGAGGTTTGGTAGCAAAATCTTAATTTGAGAATTAGCTAAAGGCGTCACCAAACAACTTGTAAGACCCTGTTGAAAGAATGTTGTTTCGCAAATGGCCAATTCTCTTCCTGTGTGTTGTGTCATCCAGCCTCGGCTTCACCAAAGACAAAGAAACAAGGATTGCTTTGCTGCAATTCACCTGGCATGCTTAACACCAGCTAGGGACACAACTGAAACAAATATACAGACTAATGTTGAGATGTAGATTTGGAATATGTTTGAACAGGGCCAATTTATAGCACAATATAGCTTAGGTAAATAGTTCCATATCAAAATGTATTCCACTTACTATGGTTTAAAATAACAATATAAAATGTACATTTTTACCTTCAAATCTCCACAGGCACTCCAGGTGTGTTCCTTATACTGTAAGGTATTGAGTAATGTTTTCATATTTCCATACTCTTTTAATGATAGATGGAGCGACTACGATAATGCAGCTTCAATTCACATTATGTAAGGAAAACCTATTCAAACTGTCGTTGGTGATGAGTACATAAAGATAGTCTCCAGTCGGGGAGTGAATGCAGGACCAGAGCTGTCCATAACTCCTTTACAATTCATTGCAATAACACTAGTGAGTTGTCTGATGTGTATTGAAGAAAAACTTAGGAACTTTCATCTCTGTGATGAGTACCAGAAGATATGTGGTGCGTTCCCGACGCGCGTAAATGGCTCTTTCCGGCAGACGTCGAACAAGTAGGATGAAGCGACTTTTTGGCAGACCTAACACTCCACTGGTCAATCGTTAAGGTGACATTGAGTGAGTTTTGTGCGTCTGGTTAGTATCTCGTGATGGAGGGCTTCATCCGTTTCGATGTTGCCACTAATCATCATCAATGTCTCAGTCACCCCTCGAGGGAAATATGGTCATGGTTGTTGTAGCTGGTACAGTCACCTCTGCCCAGTGAAGAAAACAGGTTCCTGGCAGAGGAAATTTTGGGTACTTCCAGTATGCTTGTTCTATCCATTTATCCCTTTTTAAACATTAAAATTAAATATGGAATATCATTACATGCAATAATGCATGTTGCATATTATTGAGAAAGTTAACGTCGTTATTTTTTAATCGTTAACAAAAAATTAACAAAACGTAATAGACGTATGTAAAGCAAAATTATTTAAGGCTGAACCACACCTTGCAAAGTAGATCCATGCCAAAAAGTAACAGCAGTTTAACCTGTCCTTTCCCTATCCTCTCCATCCATAGCGAGACACCGAAAGGTAAAGAGCACATTTTTCACTTCGTCAAGCGTCTTAGATTTTCTACACAAGTTGTACAGCATATATTGGGAGCAAACCTTTTGTCTTGATTGCCCAATTTTATTCCAAAATAGGCATAATACGATGATTTTACAAACCTTGTGATATTTGACTGTTGCTGAGGGAGTGTTACCATACCACATATATAGCAGAACCTATTTGGATCGTTTCTACATTTTCTGTTCATTTTTAAAACTTTTATGCTCTATGATCCTAATGATACTGAAGAACCACAAATACTGTTTGTTACTTAGATAATTTTTTTAATTTTACAAGCTTGTCCAATCTAAAGTTAATATTATAAACAAATTAATTAGTACATATTACTAGTCTATGATTCTGCTTTACTTGCCTAAATTTTGAAGATTCTGCGAAAATATTAGCACTGAAAAATTAAGACATCAAAGTCACCTTTTGTTGGTGTGATTTTGACTGGACAGTCAAAGTCACTCCAGAGCATGTCAAATTCACACCCAGACCAGGTTATATAAGTAAGACAACTTACGGGCTGGCATAACGCTTAATGGCTGACTCTCAAATGGTAAAAAAACATGCGCCCCAATATGTATTGGTATTTTGCGGTCAAAACAATATGAACTATTTTAAAAATAGTATGATTCACCGCACCGCTCGCGAGGCAGCCGCGCACTTTGAGCGAGAGCGCTCAGCGAAGCGGTCTGCGCGTGCAGGTACCGCCAAACCTGCAATGTGCAATCACCCTATGGTATTTGTATTAGTTTAAGTTTTCATTTAACTCAATAATAACAAAATGAAAAAATAAATATTAAGCTTCAAGAAAGAAATCAATTTTGGAAAAATGATCAAAAATTCTCAATTTAGAGCAAAAAAACTGTACACAAAATCGACATTTATGACAACTTCACAATTGTTAGTTTAAAGGTAATAAAATTTATTTATCATTTTTCCCCGGAATTCATTAAAATGCATTTTACTTAGCTTTTATCCATTTAGGACATATATATATTATATTATATATACTATATATATTATTTATATATATAATATATTATATACTACTATATATATTATATATATTTATATATATAATATAATATATAGTATATAGTAATTACTATATTATATATATATATATAGTATTATATATATACTAATATATATTAAATAATATATATATATCATTATTATATATATATATATTATTATATATAATTTAATATAAAATTCCATAAATTCAAGCAATAAGTCAAAAAAGCAAATAAATTGTAAACCTATCTAATTCAGCTTGAAAGTGAAAGCTAGCTTGTAATTGCCTTTTATTTTCATCTGTTTTCTTTCAATTGCGAGGTTGAGCAACATTGAAATTTTCACGACAATAATTATCTAATTTGATTGCTTATATGGACATAAATATACGCAATCAAATAATAGAGAAACATCTTCGAGCAAAAGAAGAAACGAATCGGAAATCGTTTTGAGGATCAAACTGGTATGAATGATAGACTACAATTGAAATATAACCAATTTGTATATTGATTGTGCGATGATCCGAATACTCTCTCCTCTCAGATTCTCTCTCTCTCCTCGTCTCTCTCTCTCTCATCTCTCTCTCTTCTCTCTCTCTTCTCTTCTCTCTCTCTCTCTCTCCGTTTGCTCTTAATTCTCGTATCCCTGTCCCTATCTTTATCTCTCTTCTCTCTCTCTCTCTTCTCTCTTCATCTCTCTCATCTTCTCTCTCTCTCTCATCTCTCTCTCTCTCTCTCTCTCTCTCTTACTACCTTTTATTCTCTCTCTCTCTGACTCATACTTCTCACCTCGCTCTCGATCTCTCTCCTCTGCTCTCTCTCTCTCTCTCTCTCTCTACTCCTTCTCTCTCTCTATTTACTCTTATAACCACCGTACTTGTATATATATTCTTTATCTTCCTCTCTCTCTCTCCTCTCTCGCTCTCTTCTCTCTCTCCTCTCTCTTCTCATCCTCTTCCTGCCTCTCCACTTACTCCTTTAATTTTCTATCACTTTGTCCGTAATACCCGCTTTATCTCCTTCTCTCGTCTAACTCTCTCTCCCTCCCTTCCTCCTTATTCTCTTCCCTAACCACCCCTCATTCTTTTCCTTCATCTATCCACTCTTCTCCATTACTTCTACTTTCTTTCATCTTTCACATTAATCAATCCTGCACAATTCAGTCCCTTAATATCTTTATATGTATGTATGTAGTATTTGTATGTAGGAAGGAATGTCTGAAAGTATGTCGTCTGGATGTATTATCTAGTTATTGTGATGCTATAATTAATGACCATAGAGGAAGTTAAGAATGTCTCCAGGTAGCTATTATTTAATTTTAACCTCCATACAAATAGTTGGAGCCGCACTTAAACAACACAAACAAAATAAAAATACTTTTAAAAAATCACATAGAGATTTTTGGACAGCATTTTTAAAATATATGACATTAAATATAGCCGGGAAGTACGAATCTCACTTTATACAAAATGTTTTAAAGAGTTTTAATCTCAACCCTCACAATTCCAAATATTTGATTCCAAAAACCAATTAAAGAAAAAGGTTTTAACAATTTTGTTTTTTTTGTTTATATATATAATCTATATATATTATATATACTACTATATATATATTATATAATAATATTATTTTATATATATATATATATATATATATATATATATATATTATTATATACTATATATATATATATATTATATTTATAATTATATATATATATTATATAATATATAAAGGAATGTATATAAAGTCCCTTGACCTCACGTTGAAATCTAAGGTTAGGTTAATTTATGTTAAGTTTGGTTAGGTTAGGTTAAGTTAGGTTAGTTAGGTTTAGGTGAGGTCTAGGTTTAGGTTAGGTTACATAAGGTTAGTCATTTACAACAAAAACTTTAGAAAATAACACACATAAATAATTATTTAAAATAACAAACTGACGAGTATCGATTATTGATTTTTTCCGATACATATCTGCTAACTATTAATAAAATTTAGACCTATCTATATATATATATATTATTATAATAACAATATATTAATATATAATATATAATTATACTACTATATATATTATATCATTATATTATATAATATATATATATATTAGTATATATAACATGTATATGACTTAAATGACTAAATTCCGTGCTGGACCAATCACGATATTTTTAGATTGTATCACGTATATGTTATACACCAGATCAGATATTTAAAACATCACAAAATACCAACAAAACAGTAAATGGCAGACCATCTCTGTTTGCAAGTAAGTGTTGAAAGAGATAGAGTAGGAAGTGCGATGGAATATTAAAATATAGGAATTTAATCCCACTTTTATATATAGGAAAGGTAAACTAAATGTTTGCCATTTTCAACATTTATCAATGAATTTTGTTTACACAAATTTAGGTAAAATGGATTTATTAAATTTTTTTAGATTTACACAGTAAACGAACTCTGTTCCAGATTTGATATTAACCATTTAAATAGTGAGAATACGTAAAAAGTATAATGACGAATCCAAACCCTTTATAAGGTTTTTGCGAGTTAGCTGAATTTTTATTTAAGAGGTCCTAGTGATTCTTTCCACATACAAATTGGCCATTTGACTGTTTTTTTATAAAAAGCTAGTGCACTTTTGATATTTTCGATTTTATAACATATTTAGAATGGCTAGGCTAGGTTATGAGGAATGCGTTTTAACTTTTTAACATAGTGATATTACTTATAATATATATATTTAATAATAATATATTTATATATATATATATTATATATTATATAATATATAATATCTATTATATATAATATAATATATATTTTTTAATATATATATATATCATTATTATATATTATACGGAACAAAGTGAGTAAAAGATAAATGGAGTATTAAAACTTTTTAGGGCTAGGAGAACGATGGGGAAGGAGGGGAGGACCGTTTGCAGTACACAGGAGGGATGGTGGAAGGAAACCACACAGCCCGCAAAACACAAGAGGGACGGGGGTTACCCGGAGAAACATAACAGGGAGGAGGGGATTAGTACAAGTTAGTATACGGACAGATGAGGACAAACCGACCTCTCGACATAGGGCCGCTAACGTCCCGGGTATGTCCGTTAGTGACTTATAAACACAAAAAAAAAAAAAATTAAAAAATGAGTTAATTTTGGGACATTTATTAGACAATTTTCTACCTCTACAATCTAAAAAACCATTTGGACCAATTCTGAATTTTACCCTATATATATATTATAATTATATATATATTTATATTATATTATTATATGTATATATATTATTATATTATTATATATATAGTAATTTTTATATATTATATATATATAATCCAGAATCAGATATATGATATTTTATACCAGATTATCCGAATATCAAAAGGTCACAATGAAAGTTCAGTCTTACTATATATAGATATATATACTAATATATATATTATATATATAATATTATATTATATATATATATATAATATATATATATATCTTATATATATCTTATAATATTATATATTATTATATACTATAAATAATATATACTATACACGTATATATATATATATCTATATATATATATATACTATATATTATATATTATATATTATATATATATATATATATTTATATATTATTATATATATATGAATATATAATATATATATATGTGATGTGATGTGATGTGTGTGTGTGTATGTGTGTGTGTTGGTGGTTGCGTGTGAAGTGAGTGGGTTAGTGAGCTTGTATAAGTATATATATATATATCTTCTTTTAGTGAAATTTGTTTCCGAAATTTTAGTTGTAAAATTAAAACTTTTATTTTTTACTTTTTTTCCATATACACGTATATATTTATTTTTTTGCTAAAATGAGTGTTTTAAACATTAAATTTTTTTTTTTTCTTAAAGCAACATCGTTAAAATTTGTATTGTTTTTGACAACAATTTTTATTAAAATTTTACACCCTTTTGTCTTTCTACGGGAAAAACCTGAAACAAATTTTTGTCCTAACTTAAATTTACCGGAAAAAAAAAAAAAAAATAATTAAAAAAAAAAAAAAAAGGCTTTCCTTTGGTATTTCGTTTTTTTAGTTGAAAGTTTTATGTTTTTTTATTTTATTTTCATTTTATTGAAACTTTTTTATATTATTTGTTAGTTTCTTTTAAATATTTCCTTTTGTTCTTGATATTTTTGTTTAGTGTTGGCTGCTTCATGGTTGCCAGGAACTTTATATAAACCATTACTCTAAAATTCATATTATATATACTTATTATATATATATATATATATATATTAAATTTATATTATATATATATTATTATATAATATATTATAATTATATATATTATATTATTATTATATAAATATATATATATATATATTATATAATATACTATAAAATAATTGTATTCATAATATAATATTATATATATATATAATATAATTATATAAATTTTTACAGTTAGTAAGTTAGTGAAACCACTGTAGAGCTGTGTGCGTATGTGATTTTTTAAGCGTTTAGGTTTTATTTACATCATACATATTTTCAGATTCTGATTTTAGTTGGTTTGTTCATTCACTCTTGTCCATAAATTTCCAATATTTTTATTTTAAGGTTTCAGTGCGTTCCTATCAGTATGCATTATCTTTTTTGTACGTGATGTGTGTGTGGTTGTGTGTGTGGGCAGAGGGTTTTTTTTTGAATAAAACTTCTGTGGGATTTGTTTGGGTGAGGCTGTGTATGGGGTGATTGTGTGTGTTTGTTTTGATGAGGCTGTCTGTTTGAATGACCTGGACCAGAGACAGATGTTAAGGTTGGGAGCTGGGTTCACTTCCGTATTGACTTCGCAAAAGTTCGGCGGAACCTGAAAAGGAATACCCATGAATCCCTGTGGGACATATCACTAAACCTAACTCTTAACTAATCATTTACTTTGTCTGAGACCAGCTGAGACAGCTTTTTTTAATAACCTTTAATATGATACAATATAATTTTAATAATTTAAGAATAAATCTATTTCTTAAAGTTATATACAAAATTAAAACTACCCTGCAGCAAGTACATTGAGAATCACCCTTGAATCTCTAATTTACCAGGATGTTTGTTGTAAATCTTTCTCAACAAACTTACTACTAAACCCGATTCATTGTGTTTTCTGTAGCTAACACTAACCGGAACACAGATTTCTCAACCTCCTGTTTTGATATTATTACACTTCCTACATTTGGAGACTGATTACCTTCCTTACATCCACAAATGCCCTGAGATCATTTGCTATTTAGGTGATGTCCAAGTACATCACACCCATGAGTGGTGGGCTCTTCCAATTATGATGCCCAGAACGGGAGAGGAGGACAAACACAAATTAAAGTATCTACAAAAACGATGGAACAAGTTAATTAAGACCCTCCAACATAGAGATCCGTATACATTAACACCTAATTCATTGACAAGCTTGAATTTGATGTTTACATCAACTATCACTTCTAGAGATTAAATACACACATTTTCTATACCAGGTAAGCATTGACACCATTTTGCATCCTTATTTCTTAAACCCTTTTTCTAGAGCTAAAAACACCAAACTAACCTTTCCTGCCAAAATTTGAATCGGGGCTAATTGGAGCGACCGTTGAGTAGTTTATTTGCCCAAACTATGCTTGGAGTGAATATTGCTTGACTAGGAGGACCGTTTAGGTAAACAGCATGAAAAGGTGGGAGAAGAATACATCCGTCGAGGGTATGAGCCGGGTTCTTTACATCCTTAAATTAAAGCCTTTACTACAAAAATACCAGTGGTCACGATGGGGAATGTTCCTCGCCTATCGAGGAGAGAAATTGCATTCACCACACGGGATGGAAAAAACTTTTCCGTTCTACCTATCACTCGATTACTAATTGCATTCTGATGGAAAGTTGAAGAGACATATTATTCCGAAGGCCTTAAGCCGGTGTTAAACTCTAAAAAAGTGACACGGACCAAACCAACTACTCTGGTCCCCAATGATAAAAATTATGGACTCTCTGAAAAAATTCTAAAAACTTTTTGTAATCATGATTTACACAACTTATTCAGATCGAAGGTTTGTAGATCATTACTGAAAAGGCTAGTCACTTAGACTAACTCTTTTTACTCCTAATTCTAACTGGAGATTCAGGCATTTATATTTCGTTACTCTAATCAGGTTAAACCTATGACATCATTAAACAACGTTACCAGAATTGATACCCGGGTGATGGACGATTCTTGAGATATAAGAGGTCAGGAAGGAAGTGGGGCATGCCATAATAAAAACCGTGTTTAAGGGAGTGTGCCTTGAAGCCTGGCCACCTGTCCATCGTTAAATCTACTGCTCTTCGTCTAATGATAGTTACATTTTCTAGTTGCTGGGAAGCAGGGTTATCGCTCCCAACCATCGGAAAACAGGGCAAGCAACGATCTCTGATTCTACAATATGTTATACCTCCAACTTTTATTTACTATCCTAAGATCACTTTAGAAACTCTGTTTAACCCTTCATTTACCTGGATTATCCTGGAGTCTCATTCACCTTCAACTTTTCAGATCATTCAGTATGGGTGTTCGACTACGTTCGGGTAAATCGGTAAACTATCCTATATTACTGAATTCTATGGTCCTTTCACTTAGAGACTATGGGCTCTTGAGGTGGTGATAACGACGTATATCCAAGGCCTTTTGATTAGAGATATGGCATGCACTTCCTACTCATTAGCTACACTACTTTGGGTTTCTCAATTAACTCTTTTGCATTATCTTGTCCAAAGTTTTCCCTTGGTGCTCAATACAGCACCTCGTTGATGGAGAGACCTTCTTCCTCTTACCTCGGTTTAGATTGTGGGTGCTTCACTCAAGGTTACGTGTTTATTAACAACAACTTTATGTGTTTACTCTTTTCATCAACGATTATCAATAGAAACACACCTGTACTTCCTAACATCACCTGTTAATCTATCTTGGATGGATCCAATTTACTTTTCACCACTAATCTTAAAAATCATGCATCCCATCCTTCTGAATCTTAGGAATTGAATCTTCGTCTTAAAGACCTGTAAGACTCACAGGGACCAGAGCCGAACTTCGATGGAATATCCAATGGTGGCACAGAAAAACTTGTGAAATTCAACCTATTTGAACCTTAACTACATTACTCCTTCTACCTACAAAAACACTATAACTTTCTATTCTTCTTTCCGACCGGTTCCCTACGTCCCATACACCCGTGACAACATAAAACGATTCCTTGGT
>JABUQX010093979.1:5000-17500 GCA_015478945.1 Trachelipus rathkii
TCTATAGAAAATATAATATCATGTATATATATATATAAATACTTTATATATATATATTATATAAAAATCAGTTACTATATAACTAAATGTGCAGTATATATTAGAGGTAATATAGGTAAATAACACTATAATAGCAATAAGGATATTATATAATTATACTACTAAATAAAAGTATACTACTAATTATATAATATATATACATATATCTATATTATATTATATATATATATATTCTTGCACTCTGATCCGTTTAAAAGGGCATTGTCCGTGAGTGGTGGTATCAACTGTAATATATATATAATACTAATATAATATATATATATATAATATATATATATATATAATTATATATATATTTAAAGATCGTCCAAATAAATAACAACGTAAAAGGATGCGCATTAGGGCTCAGCGCAGATAACCAAATCACCACATCACTACTAGACTATAAGTGTAATATAATAGGATATAGAAAGTATAAGAAGTATTATAGAATATATATATATTAACTATCTACGAACATCATATTACTATTAAGCCGCTCAATAAGAATTTGAGCTACTTCCTTTAACTTATTATATATTATTATATATTATATATATATATTAATATATAAAATATATTTATATATATATAATATATATTAATATATATATATATTAATATTATATATATATTATCGATATATATTAATAATTAAATATATATAAATATATATATTATATATATTTAATATATTTATATATATTAATATATATATATATCTAGATTTTTTACAATGATGAACATGATTTATACTTAATGAGCTATAGGGTATTCTCAGCTGACTGTTATCTATTTTCCGAATAACCTATTACACCATCTTACACAACATTATTCCCACAGATATTATGGCTTGTCACGTTCAAGAAATTTTTACATATTATATGTATTTCGAAATATATAAACAGTGGGTTAAGGTGTCTTTTTTAGGATATATAGATCTTTATTATAACACAATATCATTCTTTCCCATTGGCAGGGCTCTATATTTTATGCTTTCACATTTCCCCTGAGGTAATGGGTCTTGACTTGTAGAATAACTATGCATTAACTATATTCGTGCTATGCGAATCCTTATAGACTTGATACACTGTATTTGAAGCGTATTGATAATTTTGAGCAAAAAGATTAGATGAGCACAGGAGTCAATTAAGAACAATTAAAATCTTGTAATTGAAAAATATAATTGTTTGAGACTTTAATATAAAAGAATGTAGTGTATTGAGCACACTAACTCATTACTAAGTAATTGGTACTACACAACACCTCATAGTATGTGTTATAATGATTTGAGCATTTTAACCGTTTTGTTCGCTTTAAGGATAGATATTGATTACCTATTTTGTCATAGTTTAGATTTGCTTCTAGTTAAATATAGCTGATATTTTTAAAAAGATAGTTGGTTGAGAAAAATGAATATGTTGTTGTGAGAAACATTAGAAAGTTTTTGTATCGATTACTTGGGTCTTTCGGTGTTGGGACGATCCATTGCATTGAAATTAATATATAATATAGGTAATATTGAAATTATAGTTCATAGATTTATCTGAAACTTTGTTGTCATCATTTAGCTCGATGTTATTATTCTTTTATGATTATTGTTAGTGTCTTACCTACGATATATATAGATATTATAATGCTAGGAGAGAGGGTATGTAGACGCAACATACGAAATATATCTGAGCTATGTTTACAGAGTAATAATATATTTTTCAATATATAAAATATTTTAATTATAACATTTAGAATCTTTTAATGCATGATAGTCACTAGCATAGTAATAGTTATCTATGAGTATATTATCCGATATATTTTACATAAATATATTTAATATTTACTTAAACTAAATATATATTAATATTTAAAGTATGAAATAATAACAGCAATTTTTTGATGTTCTTATAGTTAAAGAGGACTGGAAATATTAACTTTATTGTCATTCTTGATTTTTACTAAACCAGATATAGTCCGTAGCCTATCATTGGGAGCATAAAATGAAATAATATACTTTAATAATATATTGCTTGATATATGATTTGTTATTTATTATGAAAATTTGAATGATAAGTAAACGCTCAATGATACTATTTCTCAGATATCGTTACTCTCTACGATCACTACATTTCTGATACACACACAATCATCACAGTATATCTAGTCAATATCATACTACTATAGTTATCTACTATTAATTACTGTCAATCATCAATGATCATTCTCATCTCAACCACACTCACAACTAATCACTTATTAATTCACTTAATCTCATTACATCTTACACATAGTGTATATTATTTATATTATTTATATATAAATTAATTAATTTAATTTAATTCAAAATTATAAAGACGGGATGATCAAGCTGGAGTTACCTTTTCAGCCTTTTTATACATCTTCACCTCAAGACTATTTAAATTATTTAATTATTATCTATTATTATTATATTTAAATATTATATAATCTTATATTTATTCATAATTATTTATATATAATTAAATTATTATATATAATTATTATATTTATAAATTTTTATATTAAATATTCTATTTTACATTATTTAATTATTATATATATTATTATCATTTATATTTATATATAATTGATATTATAATATATAATAATTATTATATATTATTAAATTATATTAATTGGGTATATTTAATTTAAGTCATTTGCACAATCATTAGAATAATTTTCATTCGATTTATACCTTAAATAATTATTATATATATATAATAATTATTATATATATATATATATTATTAATATTTATATATATATTATTTTTATATATATATTAATATTAAATTTAATTATTTAATATATATATTATTAATATTATTGATATATAATTATTATTGACAGTATAATATTTTTATGATTATTTGGATTAACTCTCCTATAGTAATTAGTATATCCCATACCAAATTTATTTCATTAACACACAATGACACCCTGTAATTTTAATTTAAATATATACGATTTATTATTATAATAATATATTAATTATTTTTACTTGAGATACACATTATTATTTAATTCTATAATATTTATATATATAATAAATAATAAATAATTAAATAATAATATTAATAATTGTAAATAATATAATAATAATAATTTAATAATATATAATATATATAATTAAATATAATAATTATTATATAATTATTAATTTATAATAATAATAATAATAATATTAATAATATTACTAATAATAATATAAATATAATTAGACTGGTAGATGTTAGTTTTCTTACATAAGTATATATTATATTATATTTATTTATTTTTCATAAGGCCTAGTGGATAAAGCGCATTATAATTCATATGAATTTAATTTCAGTGCACGTATATAGATAATGAATTGTAAAACATTGGCATTATGTTCAAATAATTTGAGATAAGCTCTTAACATTATATGATATAAGAATTGATATCTATTATCTATCTGGTGGGTTTATAAGTTGCAAGTAGATATTTATACGGGCTAAGAATATGTAAGTCAAGTAAGGTGAGTCACATTATATAATTTACACATATATAAATAAAACTTATTAAAATATATATAAATAAATTTGTATATATCAATTTATAGGTTGGTACTTACCGTTACGATATGTGATATTAATTAGTATTGTAGCGTAAAGGATTTTATGCCTTGCAGATATAGTAATTATCATGAGGTCTTCCTCGATGTCTCCATTAGAACTAAAGTGTTGTAGAGTTCATCCCAATTAACTCTACATGTTGTAAGTGCTAGCGTGTCTACTCAATGGGAGTGTTCAATTAGATGGTGTACACTCAATTAATTGGATGAGGTCATGCTCAATTATGGGATGGTCTAATAGCGTACAATTTTAACCCTTGTCATTACACCACCAGCGGGTTATCACTGCATCCATCAGAGCAATCTCCATAGAGTGATGCCGAGCGCTCTTTGAGTAGAGTATAACTGCTTTAAAATATACACCACCATTTGCCTCCTAGATGCTAAGGATTTACAGAAGATACGCACAAGAATTTGTATTGACTTCTCTTCCCTGGTTTCAAGTAATATATTACTTAATATATATATATTAATATGCTAGATGTTGGAAGCAGTTGATATGCTCCATCGACCTCTCACACGATAAGCTGAATACGGTAGCACTCTCAGCTCTTCATTAAATTCAACCTTGGAATCTTCCTACTACTTGTGGATGCAGCTGAAATAAACTAAAATAAGATTATATGTCATATGTATTATTTTTTATTTAATAATTATATTCTTAATTTCTTTTATTCTAAGCTTTAATTATTTTTTATAAGGAAACAATTATATTAAAGTTATATATGATGCTCACTACTGTGAATCAGTGAATTGTTAGAACCGCTCATATTGTGCGTATTTGCTGATCAGTGTTGGAATGCGTCGCACACATACACTCTTCATTCTATCTGGATTATAATGTGTGGGAGACATTCTTCTATTATAGAACCACGACCTTTCCTCACATGTAGCTATTCAAGCTAGAGCTCTAGTTCACTCACTACCGCCATCCATGTTAAATGTAGGTAGGCGGATTCTCCACCTCATTCTTACACAGCTCTATATATTTCAAGCTAGATTCCCATAACACTCCAACCTACATCTCTTATGGAGTCTTTGAGATCGCAAATTGGAGGGTACTATGAGAAAATTGAAAAATCTATATTATACATATAGGAGAATATATTAATATTAACCATTTAATATCAATATTATATAATTATATCTTATATATAATTATATTATATTATATATATTATTTAATTAATAATTTTTTAATATTAATTATTATAAATATATACTATAATATATATTAATATATATTATAAATAATATATTAATATTATATTATTTACTTTATATAATTAAATTTCAGATATAATCACATACCTTATAAAATTTTATTACGCGTTTCTTAATAATTTCTTAATAATTAATTATATATTATAATTATATAAATTTTTTATATATATATATAATAATTATATATATAATCTCGGTAATAATTTATTATTTTATAAGTTTAATATTAATATATATATATATATATTAAATATATATAACTATTTATAATTAATTATAATAATAATAATTTATTATAAAAATAATAAAATCTATTAATAGTATATAATTAATAATGTCCGTTTTTTGAATTTTCAAAATTGTAAATATATATATATATAAAATATAATATGATATCATATGTATAGATGTGTTAGTGTTGAATGTTGACTGTGATGTGTGTGTTTGTTGTTGTGTAATGTGTGTGTTGGTAATTTAACAGATCTTATCATAATACCTTATTAAATTAACACTGGCCACAAATAAAAACAATTTTTTTTTTTTTGCTGGTCAAAGGATATTTTATCGATTTATTAGTTTTCTCAAGATAGGCTCTATTCTTGAGATTACAGGGTGTTTACCAGATATACTCTTATACAATATCTATCTTTTTATGATTATTCTTTCACTTAGTATCATTCGTTTTTTATTCTTTTATTAAGGGATTACGCATATATCTTATATATATATTTATAACTATTTTTTTATTCTATTTTCAGAACACATGAAGTACTTCAACGAAGTAAGCCTGTATATTTTTGAATAAACCAAATTGTATTATCTTGTCTCTATATCTGTGGTGATTATTGCAGAGAATTAAATAGGAAGTAATACTACTCTCACTATTGTGATAAGTACAAAGTCATATCTGGTCTATAATTTGGGATAGAAACTTGAGACCACAGATATAAGTCTTGGTGCTACCCATTGATTGTGTCATGTATAAATTACGGTGTCGTAAAATACTACGGGCTAGTGCGATGATCAAGTATATGGAACAATGTATATAAGTGTAATTATTTAATTATAGATATTGATTCGTGATCTCATATAATAGGTTATTCGGAAGGGAGTACCAAGATCACTCTCAACCCACAGTGACAAACTGTCTTGTATTCTCAATTATAAGATGTAATTATTATGTTATGTGATTAGAGAATATAGTGAGGATAATGTATCAATCGTTTTCACGATACGTTGAAATCAGCGATAATTATGATAGGTAACATCACTTCAGAAGGAATATTTAGGAAGTCATAGTAATGGCGACCTGTTACCATCAATTCGCGCTCAGTATGTCCATCCATCCTAGAGGTGATTATTCAATCTATACATCTCCAGATCTTAGCATTTGCTACTGGATGAAGAGCTATTCACAGGGATCTTTGTGTGTAACGAAGTGCAGTAATTAGTGGCGAGTTAGTGGAAATATATGAAATTGATAGTCACGTCTACACAGTCAACAGTTTCCTGTGCAATGAGATATGATTTTCGTTAGAGAGAGTAAGTTCCATCTCAAGCAAGATTCTGAGTCTTAGCATCTAGACAAAGTGAAAAGATGTCTATAATAAGGCCGGTGTAAACAAACATTTTTTCCTCGGACTCATGAAGAGGTAAGTACTTTTATTATTTTTCGATATTTCATTGAGTGCATAGGACCTAATGTGCCAATTCTCTGAGTGGCATTGTCCTTCGGAACTTTACTCTCTATCTCCATAAATTGGAGTGTACTCTTAAATACTCGAACTAGAAAATGTATGCGAGTTTTATTGATAATTGTTCCCTCACGAGAAGCCTTGTAAAGATAGTGTATATTTAGACTATGATATCAAATGGCATAGTTTATAGCATCGATATTCGCAATAGGTCACTCCAACACAAAACTGATAGAGCGAATTATGAATAGATAGATAGATATTGATGTGCTTGCTAGTAAAGCATTTTAGTGATTAATCAAATGTATAGAGACTAACTTCAGTAGTCTACTCACTGCGTTGAATTTGTTAAATGCATGGTCAACATCATACTGTGGGCAGCGCACAATGAGCCCGGCGAGTATACTAAGTACCAACTACGTTTCAGGTTGGATTGGGGAGAATAAATGGTAGTATGTGGTGCATGAGATAGAGCTAAACTTAGGGTAAAAAGTTGTAATGACGCTGAACATATGAAAAAATATCGACAATATGTAAAGTGTGTGCAATCAAAATGATCCATTATAGCTAATCCAACTGTCTATATTTATTGTAAATGACATGGTTGGAAGGAAATTGGGAGTTTTTCCCACTCACTCTCTCCACAATAATAAGGTCTAGGATCGCAAAGGCAATTTTGTTAGGCGCCACTAGACAAAGAGGTGGGAGTTATATGTTTAAAATATTATCTTCTATTCGCAGATTTCTGTCCAGGGTTGTAGTATGGAGAAACACTCCAAATTGGTTATTCTTAGCGGCCCTTCAAATTCAGCCAACAACCCGAATGCATCAAGATGACATTTCATAAATTACACATGACTGTATAATTGAATGCAAATTTTTACATAGCCAGGGTTAGGATAGAGAAACACATGTTTGCTTGTGATTGTTCATGAACCCTCATACTTGCAACCATTTAAATCCGCATAGAAACATATGTAGACTCCAATTCGTAGACGAGGAAAATTGTCATATGTACTTCTCAGAAGAATTTAGAATGCTAATATTTGTAGCATTATACAGTTTTCACTTAAATCTAACATTTAGCTACACGATTACGGTTTTCTCGGATAATCTAGGGATGTATACTATCTGGGTTGACAAGTGGAGAGGTTCCCTCAAGATATCAAGATGGTGATGGAAGAAAGATACCCAGGAAGATGTTTTATATAAGTTTCACACATATATGGCTTTAGAAATAGCCCATTGGAAGAATACCGGTAATTTATTAATATCACTGCTCACAGACCAGGAGATTATGAAGACATGCTTGATTTGTAATGCATTAATTGGTGATAGTCATTTGTACTATGATATATGAATGTTTATGTACTCTCTCTATTTAGATCACATTTATCATTTACTGATACTCATATACATATATATAGGATAATATATCATTTCGTGTTGTTTTATTGTGATTACGTTACAAACCTATCGATAATTGTTGTTATTTAATGTATTTTTTGTGACCACCCTGTATCGGAGAACTAGAGCCAATCTATGGAATTGAGGAGGTCATAATTAGTAGCGGCAACCAAGTGGGTACCAATAAAATTGACCTTCAAATGGTTTTGCGGGCGCAAATTCTTCTGACTGGCAGTGTTATCGGTCCTAAATTATATTTAGTGAGTTATATTTAAATTGGTTTTCTTGTAAGTATTGTTATATCTTATATATTAATTTTTATATTCTCTGTTTCATTATCATAATATAATACATAAATATAAAGTATATTTTAGTCTTATATTATTTATATCCCTACTACTATAATTTATGTTCCTTGTGTAATATGTAAAATAAAGGTAATATTAATTTTATTCACTTTCTATGTTCTCGGATATTATTTATCACTTATATTTTTATTATTATCTACTTTTTTCCTCAAATATATACTATAGTTCATATATTATTTATTAATATTATATTAATAGCTTATTGTTTATTTATAGAATCTTAAACTTCATGTGATCAATAACTTTAACTAGTGTTCTGGTCATTTTATATATATATATATATATTATTATAATTAATTATATCATAATTATTTATTAATTAATTATTAATAATTTAATAATTTATATATATTAATAATAATATTAATTATATATAATATATATATATTATTTATTATGCTGTATATGAACTATAACTATATCTAACTTACATTTAATATATTATTATATTTCTTATTTTTGTATAATGTGAACTAACCAATATAGTAGTTTATAGTATAATATATCGAATATAGTAGTAATTATACTATCATATGACATAGAATGTAATGTAATACTAACCTTAGTGGAGTCTATTTAGAAGACCATTACGTATAATCCTCACCTCACTACCATTATTTGGGTCCAACCCTCATTTATTGGATAGTAACGTTAAAATAAGTTACGATCGTTAAGCCTAGTGATGATAAATCTGCGTATTTACACGGAGGGGCGGTTAGTATATCCTAATATACTATGTAGTGAACTTACCAATAAATCAAGAATTGTTGAAGGGGCCTCTTCTTTCTGCGTCATTAAGAGAGCATAGGCACTAAACATTATTATATGACCTCATTCGTCATGAGATAGTCGAGAGCTATGTCTTGAGGACTAAGAGACATTCTCTGTGAGTTGGGACTTCGTAGGCTGATTGGAATTAAGAATATATTATACACGTATATTCTTTTACCACTAACTAAAGTTTATATCAAGTTATTTGTATTACCTCGCAAATCTTAATTTATAATCTTAATAAATTATCAGCATACAATCACAGCAACCGTAACAATAATCACAAGCAACCACGCACACACACACCAACACATCACACACACACACAGACACACACACCACACACAGCACAGCACACACACAGCTATACCGACCACAGCATACACTCACAGACACTACTCATTACACACATATATCCTCGAGTCGTTCTAAGCTCGACACATCACACACACTCACATCATATTATTAATATTATTAATCTTTGCTAACACTATTTATTACATTAAACTACAGCTTATCGGTTAGAGTTATATTAACTTCGTCGTAAGACCCGAGAGGTATTACTAGTATCACTACTATAATACCTGTTAATAGTAGGGGATGCATATACGTCATACCTATATAAAAGATATAGTAGGTTCTACCATATACTTTATGAGGAAGTTCATTGTATATAAGTATGAAAGCACTCGAACCTTTGTCCTAAAATGACAATGGAAAAGATACGTGTGTACAATGAAAAAGAATAACACATTCTCAGGCAGAAAAGTAAACTGAGTAGATATTTCACTGAAGGCGACAGAGTGTCATATAAGTAGTAATTATCTATGCAGTATTAATGCAGTGTAATATCTTATTGTGGTAAAATTCGCGACCGAGATTTTCATTAATAACTCTTACAACCATATATCTCGAAATTGACTATTATCGATATGGAGTAAATATTAGGGTTCAAATTATTGGATGTGCATATACGCTCACAATAGTTACTATGAAGGAATATCAATTATAATTTTACATGTCTCACATAATATTTTCACAGAATATAGCGCGTTGAGGTGTTTATTAAATCTTCATTTAATCATGGAGCTATATATTATTTGTGTTTACCAGCTTTTGATATTTTTTGTTAGTTGATCTTCTTGATGTTATAGTGAGGATTTGAGTGTAGTAGTCACTAGACTCCTTTAGGCGGAAGAAACTATATGCTAGATTATGAGTGGCATTAATTTAAGTTTCGTGTGACATTTCAAACTTCCTAGTGTCTTATTGTTGATTTAGGTTTATAGACAGGGAATTAGTAAGATGTCAGAGAGGTATGATGAGAGCAAGGGCATACAGAGTAGATGAGAAGGAAATGACAGAGAGAGTTAGTGTTAGTTTTAGTGTAAAGGAAGTAGTCAGAGTTGACGTAATCTTCTGTTCTGTGAGAGTTAAATATTATCATGTATTCTCTAGCAATTCAAAGATTTTTGGTTTTTAAACAATCGTGACGGAAAATTTTTATTTACAGTTTCAGTATGCATACCATGATTTCTGTATGCATGTAAGATTCTATAGGTAATGGTATGATAGCTTAAAGGCTTTACTCCAGTGAACGAGGTATAAAAAACAAAAAGAATGACATTAAATATTTAATGAATTAAATTACAACTACAAAGAATTTTGATATTTATTATTTTATATATATTATTAATTATTTATTAGTATTATTATTATTATGATGAATATTATTTCACTCTCGAAAGATATATATATATTAATTACGAATTCATTAATTATTATTATTTATATATTTATTCATTATTATTATTATTTCCATTATTTTTTATTAATTTATTATAGCTTGTCTTATTGATGAGTTTATAATATCTGTCTATGTTTAAAGTATATTATTTTATTATTATTTATTATATCAATCTAATTAATTATTTTATTCTTTATTATTATTATTTATTATTATATTATTGTTATTATTATTATCTATAATTATTTTAATTATTATTATTATTAAAATATTATTATTATTATTATTATATTATAATTATTATTTTATTATTATTATTCATTATTATTCTTAACATGTTTTAAGAAGGGTAGCCCATGAAGAAAACTCTAAAATCTTGAAGTTTGAGGTGTCGCGTCAGAGTCAGACGTCTAATTTAGTCCATTGGAAATTGTGATTTCAATTTATTTTGACGTAGAAAATAAATTCATGATACACGTAGGTGGATACTGTATTGAGAACTGCTATGGGGTATAAGGAATATTGTGACACGTGAATTCTAAGTGTGAATCGTCACCTAATGATATCGTAGGAATTTTGTAGCCAGGAATGCCTCAAGACATTAATACGAATGCGGCATATTTAGTTAAAAGAGAGATTACTTACTATGAGTATGGAAGTATTGCTTAACAAGAGGAAGTGCTTCCTTTATCAGAAGAGGGAGTTCTGGAATAATAGTGGAGCAAGTAAAATAAGAGCAAGTGAGACATCTTTACCAGAGAGGAAGAGACTAATCCTTGATTAAGTGGAACATGTGGAAGAAATGATACTTTACCAAAAACTATCCCAGGAGTAGTGGTGGAATGATAGATTGAGGAAAGTGACTCTTTTTTTCCGAAACAGTGGGCATCAACGTGATATCAGTGCTCGGATTACCCAAAAAGAGGAAGCTCCTGAGTAAGCGGAAGACAAATGTGATAAACGGTTGTTCAGTGAATACACAATTGGAAAAAAAAACCCCATTGAGACTGATAGACATTAGATACCGAAACGGAGTTGACATCTCTTTATCTCGTCAAGCACTATATCGATAAATTTTTAAACGTTTGCATAGCGTATATGTTTTGGAAAAATTCTCTAGTAACGATTACCTAGGGCGATAGTCTGATGAGGCTTTTCTCGGTGAGGTCTTTTTTTGTTTATTGCGGTTGATTCCTAGAGAAGAAGTCTCTCTAAGAGGACTTTCTCCCCTGGCTCGAAAAAAAGGCAAATACATGTAAAGATTGATCTTTAAAAGGAGGATTTAATAATCTGTCTATCATTGACACTAAAGGGATGGGACGCATCTAAATATAAAATATTTATAATTTAAAAGTCAAGAGATTTAAATATTATATATCACTGAAATTATGACGTATTATTATATATATAGTAATTATATATAATATATATATATATATTATATTATAATATATATATATATTATATAATATATATATATTATATATATAATATATATATATATATATTATATATATAAATATAAATATAGGTGTGCGTGTGTTGTGTGTTGCGTGTGTGTATATGTTGGATGCGTGCGTTAACTCTTCCCCCAAAAAAAGAGGAGACATTCTTTGTATATATCAAGAATTCTAAAGGTA
>JABUQX010093979.1:30000-35283 GCA_015478945.1 Trachelipus rathkii
ATCAAGAACAAGCAAACAGAAGAAGCCTAATTTAAAGACCCGAAAAGTACTAAATCCATCGAGTTAGCAGTGCCAACTTATAAAAATTATATATATATATATATATATATATATATATATATATAATATTTATATATATATATATATATATATATTTATATATATAATATTATATATATTATATATATATATATATATATATATATTATATATATATATATATATATATATATATATATATATATTATATATATATATATATCTCCCAATGTATGTCTGGTAACTGCATTAAGAACAAAGCAACTAGTGTCACGTTGAAAACAACCGTAAAGAAAAAAGAAACTGACAATATTGTAAAGCAAGTTACTGGGTTTCACGTGACCCCAATATAAAGAACAAGCAACTGGGGTTACGTGACCCCATTTATAAAGAACAGCAACTGCGGGTTACGTAGACCCCATTATAAAAGAACAAACAATGCGGTCAAGTTGGACCCCAATGAAAGGACCAAGGAAACTGAAAATATAAAGAACAAGCAGCTGGGGTCATTTGACCGCCATATAAAGAACCAGCAACTAGGGTCACCTAACCCCATATAAAGAACAAGCAAACTGGGCGGTAACGTGACCCCAATATAAAGAACAGGCAACTAAGGTCACGAGACCCCAATATAAAAACAAGAAACTGAAAATATAAAGAACAAGCAGCTGGGGTCAGGTGACCTCAATATAAAAGAACCATCAACTGGGGTCAAATAACATTAATATGAAGAACATGTAAATGGGGTTACGTAACCCCAATATCAAGAACAAGCAACAGAAGAAGCCTAATTTAAAGACCCGAAAAGTACTAAATCCATCGAGTTAGCAGTGCCCACTTATAAAAATTATATATATTATATATAATATATATATATATTATTAGTATATATATAATAATATATATATATATATATATATATATATATTATATTATATATATATATATATATATATATTATATTTAATATATATTAATATATATATAATATATATATATTATATATATATATATATATATATATATATATTAATATATATATTATATATTAATTTATATATCTCCTCAAATATGTATCTAGGGCTAACTACTTTAAGAACAAGGCATACTAGTGTTTAACGTGAATAACAACGTAAATAAGAAAAAAAGAAACTGAACATTTGTGATAATAGCATAATAGTTAACTGGGTTTAACGGACCTCACCATTATAATAAAGAATATATAATAAAGCGAACTGGATAGGTTTAGCTGTAGACCTCCACATTATTAAAGTAACAATCAAACTAGGTAGGTATTTATACGTTGATCCCTACATTATATATAAGACACAATAACTAATAATGGGTACGGTCAAGTGACCCTAATATGTATAAAAGAACAAGATAACTACAATATATATAGACAAATATAGCTAATACCAATTGAAGACAACTGACTCCCCAATATATTAGATAAATACCATGCAAACTGGGGTCACACTAACTTCACCTATAAATATAAAAGTAATAACAAGCAACTATGGTAGGTTAACTCGTTTACTATACCCTAATATTATAAAAACAGGATAAACTAAGTATGAGTCTACTGAATGACCTCCATAATATAAAAACACTAAAGAATAAATGAAAAAAATATAAAGAACTCAAAGTAGCTAGCTGAGTAGTCAGGTTTTGAACCTCTATATAAATATAATAGAACCATCAACTGGTGAGGGTAAATAATCACCTCAAAATATGTATAAGAACTGTTAAATGGGGTTATACGTAACCCAATATCAATAGTAAATAATAGTAACAGGAAAGAAAGCCTAATTTAAATGGACCCGTGAAATAAAAGTACTTAAAATCCATCGATAGTTAGCAGTGCCCATACATTATTAAAAAATATAATATATATATACATATATACATAATTATTATATTAATAATATATATAATTATATAAATAAATATATATATATATATAAATAATATATATATATAATATATATAATATTATTATATATTATATAGATATATATATATATATATTATTATATATTATTAATTAATATATATATATATTATATATTATATATATATAATTATTAAATCGGTCTCTATTACTCAGGTTCTTCACTCTCAATAAATAATGACACTTATTAGCATTTATTCTCATAATTGTTCAATTAATAATAATCTAATAATAATAGTGATAAAAAAACTTTAATACATATTTCTCAAGATATAATAATGGCTTAAGTTTCATAATCATTTTCCCCATAGAGATAAAAGTATTATTATAACTAGGTTTATTCATCATCTCTGATTAAAATCATTATACTGTAGTATTATATAATATAGTGATTCATTATATATATTATAATTATCTTATAATAATGTCAGAGTTGTTGGTGATTGTGGAGATATGGACTCCAAGTATCTTAGGTTATATTATATATAATATGTTATATTTACCCCTGTGATATATCTATTAGCTAATATCATATACGCAACTATTGTATGATCACAGCTTCTATTTATGATCTATTCTCATCATCTCCCATAAATTAGCACTCTGTATCTGGCAACTGCATTAAGAACAAGCAAATAGTGTCACGACGTGATAACAACGTAAAGAAAAAAAAACTGACAATATGTAAAGCAAGTTACTGGGTTTCACGTGACCCCAATAATTACAGAAGAACAAGACATACTGGGGGGTCACACGTGGACCCATTATAAAGACGCGCGAAACTCGGGTTAGACGTGACCCCATTCATAAAGAAGCCAAAACAATGCGGTCACTCAATTGGAATCTAGCGCCCTAAATAGTTAAATCAGTGGACAGTAACTGAAGGTCAGCAATGTATAAAGAACAGTCAGCTGGGGTCATTTTGTAGCTCTCCACACTGATATAAATAGAATTCGCAGAGCAACTTATGTGTTGTCAAATACCAAAGAACCGCACAATATGTAGTTTTTAACAGTTATAATGCACTTTTGGGAGGTCAAGTCTAAGACTCAATTGTCAGTACTCGTTTCCCATGAGGAATATTAAAAAATCATAGTGAAAACTATGAATTCATATATGGAAGGGTTCCAACCAGATATTGAGCCCCATGTAATAAAAAACAAGAAAAGTGTGATACACAAATTAATTAATAATAATGAAACAAATTAGCAAGTGAGTCGATGGTGACCTTCAATATAAGTAGAACCTATTACCTGTTTTCACAATAACCTCTATAATAGTGTATGTTGTAAATTGGCTGTTACGTTTACTCAACCAATTAGCCTACGACACCATAATGACTATGAGGAGGAAAGTAAGTACCTGACAAAAAAGTTACTTGATACAATATGCAATACGCCAGTTCTTCTAAGCAACAGGATTAGCCCGGAAACGTGATATATATCAAAATTTATCATTACAATAATCCCTCTAATTATCAAATTCATATATGGTTATATACTATAATATATATATATATAATATATAATATATATATATCAATACATAATTATCTTTCATTCAATACATTATTTAAATTGTTAAACTATTATTCACTTCCTGTATGTTAGAATGATATTCCTATTCTATTTAGTATAAACTTAGAATCTAAATAATGTACTATTTATAACCTATAGTTGCATTATAGGATAATGTGACAGTTAGCTATACTATAAATACTCATAAATATAATACAACATATCACTATTAGTTTCAGGACTTATAATAAGTGTACTTCTGGAAATAATTTTATTCTATATACTTTCTTATCTCACCTTTTATATATCTCCCAATTGTTATCCTGTTGCACTGAAATGAGACACCCTTAGTTTAATTCTAATTCCGATTGAGAAGCCAAGCCAGCGAGAAAGTAACATTGCCATAATCTAAACTCTCTACTAGTTTTGTCACTTACGTGGTAAGATGTTGATAACTACAAGACACAGTCATAAGGTAAAAAATAAGAATATAAGGATTGTAAAAATCCTTATGACTCTAGATAATGGGGAACTAAGATCTAGCAAGAGTAAACTGGCGCGGGTGTATTCATACAGACGTGACCCCTAATAATTACTACAACAAGACCATAAAGCAGTGACTGGTTGGTCTTTTTTTGTGGAGGAGAGACGTAAGAAATTTCTTGGGATTATAAAGTTCTCGTGACCCCATGAATTAGTCACAACTATGTGCAATATAGAGAGAGCATCATGCTCTTGAACTAGTGAAGTATTATACGAGTGCGGAACTCTCGCTTTACATTATTCCAAGTTTTATATCGACCCACTCGAATCTGAAAACACCAAGCATATAGTCAGAGAGGTTGATAAGAAGTGAAATACCTCGGCCTAATGATAATAACTTAAGAAACATAGGAGACAAAGAATAACATCATATCTATATTTTCTAGGCATACAGATCTCTCTATAAGCACCACATCGCAGGCCGAGTTACATTGACCCCATTATATTAGTCGAACCCAGGCTTACCTCAGCAGGGCTCCTTGGACTTGGTCACCAACCCCAATATAAAGAAACTCATCCAACTTGCATGAGCAATCTTGTTTTGAAAATCCTTCTTCAATATTAGTAGCAGAGGTTAAGGCATTGCTCGTTTTGACAACCCGGAATAATTATAATAAACATGACGAACACGAAAACACCAATACTGTAGGGTCTCATTCCGATAGCCCCAAATAATATAAATAAGGCAAACACATGAAAATTAAATTTAAATTACTGAAGAAACATGAATGCAATGACTATTACATTGGTCTAGGTGACCTTTCATATAAATAAGAACCATTCACAATCATGGTGAGTATCAAATATAATTAATAAACCCCAATTATAATTGATAAGAATACATGTATAAATGGGGTATTATAAGTTAACTATACCTAAATATCTAAAGATAAAAATAAGCAACAGAAGTGAAGTATACTATAATTTAAAGACCCGAAAAAGTACTAAATCCATCGAGTTAGCAGTGCCCACTTATAAAAAAATTACATTATTATATTATAATATATTATATATATATATATATTATTATATATAATTTATATATTTATATTATATATATATTATATATATATATATATATATATATAATTAATATATTAATTATAGTATATATTAGTGATAGGTGATTATATTTGCTTATCACGGATATATACTAGTAGGTTACCGGCGTATAACTATATATATATATATATAATATATACTGGTAATCTATATCTAGGCCGGGTAATA
>JABUQX010093980.1:0-29402 GCA_015478945.1 Trachelipus rathkii
CTTCGAATACTGATCGACGGATCGCGATAGGCGATTGCAGTTTCGATCTATTACTTCGTTACGACACGCTCAAACTTACGGGGCTTCGCGAAATCCTAGATTCCGTAATTATTTTTTTGGTTTCCTTCGAAAAAAACTCTCTTAAGGGACGAAAAGCTTATTTTTCCCCATCTCTCGAGAAGTAAAAAGTAACGGTAATTCGTGTCCGATAGGAGGGAACCTTTAGGGATTTTTACGTTAATTTTCAAAACGTTCTTTAGAAGGCCCGACACACCCGAAAATTAACGATAGGCGTCTAAGCTCACTACAGCCGCCTTTAGTTTTTCCATATCTGAAGCCGCTTCGAAAACTTGATCGACGGATCGTGAAAGGCGACCGCAGTTTCGATCTATCACTTCGTTAAAACACGCTCAACCTTACTCGGCTACTGGAAGACCTAGATTCCGTAACTTTTTTTTCGGTTTCCTCGAGAAAAACTCTGCTTAGGGACGACACAATTATTTTGCCGTCCCATTTCCCGCGAGGAAGTCGTTAATAGTGAAACGTTAATTTCGTGCCCCGAAACAGGGAGGAACCTATGAATTTTTTCACTTCGCCAGTTAACTTTCAAAGTGTTCTCTTTATATTTTTCCAGTTAATTATTTTAATGTTTTTTCCACGATTATATTCACAGACACGTCTCGTTTTCGATTATTAAACTCAAAATTAATATGCATAATAGTATATGCGCTAAATTAGACTCGACACATTGTTCATGCGCGCGTCACTCTACGCTTCTTTTAATAAAGAGAGGAATGAAAATAAAAAAAAAATTTTAAACCCTTTTTATTAGCAACAGCTCTTAGGTTGTACTAACCTGTTATTTTTAAGAAAAAAAAAAGCAACACCGTAGAAGTGATCAACGTAGTTCTCGTGGATATTTTATTCATAAAACTTGCATCAAGATCTTGTGGCAAGGCCCTGGTGATACTAATATTCTGTATGCTTTTCTTCTATTTATATTTGGCCAGTCTTTTTTCTTCGAAAACGCCTGAGAACACCTTTCTGTTTCAATACTTGGGGTTTGGATAAGTTCAATTCGGCGATGCTGTCGAGAGATTCGATTTCGTTCTGACATAGGGATACGAAAGAAATTTTTATTTTGCCTCACTACTTACTCGTAGAGTCGAACGCTAATCGTCCTTCTGCTGCTCGTTGTCGAGCGTACGGGGGAGGAACTAACTGTGATTATTCATTTACAATAATGTTTCTAATTATATGTGATTTTTTAGAAGTGCCCGACATGTATCCCAGGGTTTCCTTACTATGTTTGCCGACGGGTACTGTATAAAGCCATGTCCACGATACTTTTTAGTCCTTTTACAATCCTTCGAGAGCTGCTTTGAAAACATGCCACATCGACGGTTACGTCGAAGTGCGACACCGTCTTCGCAGCTTCTTCATCTCAAATCTTGTCTCATATACTCACGCTCAAACTCCTTCGGACTACATGTGGAACGTATCATTAGAAATTCCCGTAACTTTATTTATTTCTCGAGGGTCTTCTCTCGAGTAATAAACAACTACGCTAGGGAAACGACAAAATTATCTTGGTCCTACTTTCCACGAGAATCGAATGACGTTAATTTTCGTGCGCAAGCGCGAACGAACCCATGACTTTTTTTCAGCGTTAATTTTCAAAGTGTTCCTTATATACAAAAAGTTTAAATTAATTTTTTTTCCTTACAATTATAATTTACCAGACACGTTACGTTTTGATTATTACAACCAATTTCATTCGATAACTCCCGAGTATACAATTATAGACACGCCGATAGTGGCGGCATAGCTTTTCCTTTAATAAAAAGAGAAAAATACGAAAATCTTTACCAAAAAATTTACAAACCCCAATTTTTAACATTCACGCATGAGACAACATAATCATACGTGTACTATACCATCTCATTACAGAAAAAAAAGCAAACGTAGAGTGACAAGAGCTCGTGAATTTTCAAAAAACTTGCTCCGTTTGTGGCAAAGGCCTGGTGAAACTAAATATCCTAGCTTTTCTTCAATATTTTTTGGCAGTTTTTCTCGAAAACGCTGAACACCTTTACTGTTAAATACTTGGGGTTTGGATTCAATTCGGCGAGCTGTCGAGATTTTCTCTGCATTTCCGTTTGACATTCTCTGCATTTGTTCTGTTCGCGCTAAGAAGCTACCTTTATTCGTGGTTGCGTTTAAAATAAGCTTATGAACATATAACCTAGCAAGCGAAAACTCACCTCTGTTATAGGCGAAAAGTGTCACCGTCAGCTTGATTTGTTTATGAATATTGATTTATAGCAAATAGTAATTCTGATAAAAAAAAAATATTCCATATTTAAATTACATTTTTTCACCACATAATACCATTGTTCTACTTGTAATCCGAACTTTTGCTTAGCTTGACATAAATTATTTCAAAATACATTTTTAAACGTTGACATTTATTTTGATTAATCAGAGCCCTTTAAATAACATATTGATCACACACTCACACTCATCTGCAATTTATTTAAATTTTGTTCGTACGTTTGCTCTCAAATTAAATTAATAAATATTACTTTTTTATAACTATTACTTAAGCAAAAGCTGATCTTTAACAACAACGCCGCAACACTAGTTATATCAAAAACGCTTACCGTGGACAAAATTAATTGTCGATATATATTAATATACACTTTTCTTCTTGCATCTACGTCCAGCAAAAAGTATTTTAACAAAGTAAAAAACAAATAAATTTTATTTGTCACAATCTCGCTTACGGTATTACATTTAGCTTCCTGGAATTTCCGATCTAATTCTTTAGTAAGTAAAAGGAAAAGTAGATTCAAATTTTGTGCCAAAACACGGTCATACAATATAAATTCGCTACTACGGGAACGATTTACCAGTCTTGTGAAATTTTTCTTTATAAACTTCGTAGAATATTAAAAAAATAAGGTACGTACGCTAAATGCATTTATTTCATTCTCTTTATTAATTAGTTTTATCGACCTACCTGTAAGGGGCATGCTCAGTTTCTGTCCTAAATTTTCCGTTTTTTTTTTTCACACCATAGGTGGAAAACGTAAAATAAATTCTTAAAGGGAACGATCACATTTAAAAATGTTTTTTTGGCGAAAAAAGCCATAATAAGGGAACCGGTTTTTTGTTCATATCACCTTTCACGCAAGGGGGAGAACACTTAGGGGTTTTTTCCGGAAATTTTGGAAATATAACTTTTGTCACAGTAACCCGTGCTTTAAACTTAAGGAGCTCTAGCCTACATCGAATAGATATTTAGTTTTACGAATATCTCTACAATTATTCTATAGGCGTTATTTAGCCACGCATGTTGCCATTTAGCCATGCCTTATATATATTTAAACTGTAAGACCTAAGGTTGAAATATAACCTTACTAGTCGGTGCAATACTACGATTGTCCTTATTCTTCTCTTTGGTTATAACCGAACTAAGGATAGATTTCTGTATTTCTTTAAGTCATCAATTTGAAAGTTCTTCGCCATATTTATTTTCTTTATCAAATCAGTTCGACACATTCGGGCTTAAAATGAATTTTTGGTATGACGCAAGCGGGTGAGTCATACAGTTTTGAATATCACTACACCATCTGGCAACATGGCATCTTCATTTAAAAGAGAGAAATCGACCGAATTAGAATGAGTTAGACAATCGACCCGAAGCATAGAACGACGCGTTACTGACTTAGCCAGCCGAGAAGTCGATAGTTGTGAACTAAACATTATCATCTTACGAATAATCTAAAGGTTACAAATTTAGTTCTCTGTAAAAAATATTAGTTCGTAAGAAAAATGATTAAGGGTAGAACTAATTTTACAACCGAGAATACATCATATATAACTATAGTACACTATGCCTTCGAAAAAAACTGGCTTACAGGAACGAAAAAATTTATTTTGTCATATCAGCACTGCAGAAAGCTTAAAAGACTTAGCGTTATTTTGCGCCCGATCGGAAGCGTAAATGGGGACCTTTAAGAATTTCTTTACGTCGATATTATATTAAGAATTGATATTCAGGTATTTTCACGTTATTTATTCACATTGTTTTTTTTATTTTCTAAAGTCAGTGTTTTTTAACCCAGAGAGCAAACCTCCAGAAAATTTATTTAACTGAAATCTAATGTCTGTATAACGAATTGGACCATTATATTTCTGAATATAATCTGTTATTTCTTTAAACATACGAGCTCTATTATAATTTTGGTATTTTTTTAATTCTAAATTCGTTATACTTAATTTTATCTATACGTTTTGTTTAATGTCAATATATGATCATCTCTGAAGTCTCATCAAATAAAACATCGACAATTATAATAGCCTATTAGAAAATGGGCGTCGTTCGCGTTTTTTTTTAATATAATCCTTATAATTTGATTAGTAACGTTCTAAAAAATTATTATATTGTCTGTAAAAAACCTGCCAATTTTAAAGGGAGAGTCGTTACTCACTCCGTTTCTCAATAACTTTATTATAGCTAGACGTTGTAATCTTACCTGTATATCTCTTCGTTCACATACGTTCGACGGTCTCAAGTTCACCACATTATTAACACAAAATTTGACTTTTTCTCGGCTTCGATTCTGCTTTCTGGAGATCGCGATCTCTCTCGCTACATCAGACTTTGCGAAAGTCCGAATGACTACGTTCATCTATATTGGAGACAATTATTTCTGTTCTTATACGTCTCTTAACAATCGGAAACCAAAGTTATAATACCCTCAGGTCTTATCAAATATTCTGAGCTTATTCTCACAAAAAGTCGACCTCATGAAAAATTGATAAACTTTTTATTTATCAAATTTTTAAAACTATAGTCTATTCGAGACCTTATCAAAGTCACAGCGAATCAAACGTTATCTATTAATACACTCAACTTTAACTCTACGTCTCAACGCATCTAGAGCTACTTCTCACTCATCCCTGAAATAATCTGCCTTCAGCTTATTGATCGAGTATCGTATGGTTTCGAGTTCCTCTTTTATGGTACATTCGGAGAATACGTCAATTAATATATATGTTGGACGTGTTTCACAGTACACGACGCTCATCGCGTAAGCGAGAACCGCCAGCAATTCCCTTCTAGAGGCACTCCGTCTCGGGTACTCACCGAAAACTGTCACTATCCGATTTGAAGGAAAAAAAACAAAGTCTTCACACTGGAGTACAAGTCTACATCGACTCGCACACAACTCTTCAGGTAAATTAAGATACATAGAAAAGAATATAAGACATATAAATTGATATGTGAATATCGTACAACTATCACACTCTCTTCACTACTCACAATAACTCATCACCTCACTCACCTCACATATGTTTAAACTATTAGTATATATATATATTAAATACAATCACCTACTCTCACTCGCTCCACTCATTTGCGAATTAATTTTATTAGTTATAATTTAATTATATATTATTATATATTTATATTTATATACTAATCATCTCACAGTTTGTATACAATATAAGTAGTATACTATTTTTAATAATTATTTCTTAATATATTAAATAATTTATTAAATAAACCCTATTAAAAACTTCATATTATATATAGTTTTAACCTACATACAAATATATGACCACTACCTTTTTACTAATAGCTTTTATTAATGAATTATTAATAAACTTGTACAAATATTATAATTATAATATATACAAAAATATTACTACTTGTTCATTATATTTTTTTACATTAAATATCACTGTCACTCACTACTTGAATATTCATGTTTTTTCTATGACATTTTCACACTAATTTATATTAGAAGATTAACAAACACAGATTAATTATAACAACTAACGCACGCAACTATCTACACCCACTTCTTACTAACGCGCTTGAGCGCACTCTTTTTTGCTACAACACTTTAACAAATTAACGAGTCAAAAAAAATATTAAAAGCGTACACACTCTTATTCGGAGTTCAAACATCGGGGCAAGAAAATCAACGTACACTCTACTTATTCGGAAGAAAATGGCTGCAAAATAAATTTTGTGTCTCCTTAAGCGAGTTTCTTTTTCCGCGCGAGCAGAAACCAATCAAACTATAATTACGGAACTCTAAGTCTTACTAAAGATTGCTAATAATACACGTTATTCACACTATTGGATATTTTTTCTTTCTTCGTTCCTTAATTTTTTTAAATCTTTTTTTATCATGATCTATACTATATTTATCTATATTATTTTTTTTTATAGTTAAGTCTCCCCCTACAATTCCATTTTCTACGATAAATAAAATTTAGTAAACTAAATTTAGAATTAAAAAAAAATAAAAAATACTTGCACCGACACCATTTACCTGGCGTCGTCATATAGTGACGTTTCGTAAAGCCCAAAATAAATAACTTTCAGCGTTTTACGGAATCCATATTAAATACGCTAGCAACGTCGCTTCAAGCGTAATCAAATCAGTTCCAATCTGACGTTATCGGACACCGTTTATAAACAAAGGTCTCAAATCAAATCGCGTCTCCAAAAGTCGACCTGAAAAAAATTAAATTTCTCTTTTTAAACTCTTTCAGCTTATACCTTCGCACTCTCACTAAACGCGTACAGATAAACGTCACTATAATAATACGTATACTCTACGCGACTAGTTCTCCCTGAAAACTATTGCAGTTGATCGTTCGAGTCGTTTTTTATCGGTAATCGAGAACCGTCCATTATCATTCAATGAGTGACGCGTAGAGACAAACCCGGCCTCGCATTGATCCCCTCACTGAGGATGTCTCGGGTAATTACGAAACGTCACTATCGTTTTTTTGAGGGAAAAAAACGAAAAGTTCACGGGACCATAATTTTATGATGAAAATTAGGAAAACATCTACAGACACACGCACCCACACATAAACATTAATGATATGGTAATACCGAATACTCCATTCTTTAAATAATAAATATCGACGTAAAGAAATCTTAAAGTTCCCACTTACGCTTCGATCGGGGGACAAAATAACGTAACTCTTTACTTCTCGGGAGATGGTGCCAAATAAATTTTTCGTTTTTAAGCGACCGTTTTTTTCGCAAGGGCAGTGTACTTTATAAATGATACTTATCCTCAATATATATAATATATATATATTATATATATATATATAGTATATATATACTTATAATATAATATATTATACTATATATATATATATATATATAATATATATATAATATATATAGTACATATATATATATATATCTAATATATTATATATATATAATATATATAGTATATTATTTATTAATATATATCATATATTATATTTATATATATTTATATATATATATATATATATATTATATATTATAATTATTATTCTATTACTATATATATATATATATATGTTTATTATATATAATAATTATAATCATTATATATATATAATATCATATTATTATTTTTTCTTCTACATTTCGTCTCCCTTAAATTCAGTTTTCTATGAAAAATAATTTTAGAACGATAACTAAAACAATAATATAAAAACTACGCCGCACATTTCCTATAGGCTTGTGAGCGTTTTTTGCTACACTTTAACAATTAACGTAAAAAAATTTAAAGGTACCCTCCTACGCCGCTTTTCCGCGGGAGGAATCGTTACTCTCTAACTTTTCGGGAGATGGTGCAAAATAAAATTTTTTTTCTTTCCTTAAGCGAGTTTTTTTTCCCGAAGAAACACAAACAACTCATAATCTGAGGATCTAAGTCTTTAAGACTCTCGCACTTACTAAGCTTTACCTCTACATCATTGGATATCTTATCTTTCTCTCTCTCGCTTTCATTTTTCTTAAATTCTTAATATTTATCATGCATCTTATACTATGTTTATTTAATATTATTTCTTCTCTTCTTATCCAGTCTTCTCGTCTCTTTCCATTATCTCTCTCTCCTCAATCAAAATTTATTAGGGGTAACTAAATTAAAAAAAATTAAAAAATATTGCACGACGCCCATTTTCCCTCGGAAACGTCTTCGTCATATAGTGACGTTTCGTAAAGCCCAAAATAAATGAACTACGCGTTTAGAATCCATTTTTTTTACGCTTAGAACGTCGTTAAAGCGTAATAATAGTCTAATAGGACGTTTCATCGGAACCCGTTATAAACTCAAAAGGTTAAATCAAAACTCCTCTCCAAAAAGTCGTACCTCCTGAAAAAATTGAAATTTTTTTTTCAAATTTTAACTTCAATACTTTCGACTATAACCCGGTAAGAATCCAACGTCGACTATAATAATCAATTCAATACCTTACCGAATAGTTCATCCCTCCGATATGCCGTTGATCGTTCGAGTCGTTTTTAATGGTATCGAGCACGCATTCGTATCCCTTCATAGTGACGCACCGTAAAGTAACTACACACACGCTAGAGGAACGGTCGATGATTTGCAGGCATCGTCTCGGTAATTACGAAACGTCACTATCGTATTATCTGGAGAAAAAAACCAAAAGTCTCACTGATACGTGAATACCTGAATACCAAAAATTAAGAACATAGAAAAATAAACAATTAATGATATGTGAATACCTAAATATCAATTCCTAATATAAATATCGACGTAAAGACAATCCTTAACCGGCTACTTACCGCTTCGATCGGGCAAAAATAAACGTAACTTTTTAACTTTCGCGGCAGCACCTCCGCTTGCAAAACCTAAATTTTTCGTTCTTAAGCGAGTTTTTGTTTTCGAGGGCAAGTTACTCTTTACTATATACTACTCCTTATATATATATACTATATATATATATCATATATATATATATATATATATATAAGAATTATATATATATATACACTACTCATTCCTATATATATAATATATATCATATATACTACTTATATATATATATATATATATATCACTCTATACCTCACTTATATATATATATATATATATAGATATATATATATATATATATATAATATTTATCTATATTATATATATACTCATCACTCACTCACACTCATTATACTAATCACTCATCTCCTCTTCATCTTATTATACACACTACACACCCCACTACTATCATACATATATATACTAGTATATATCACCTCCTATATATATTTAATTTAGTCTCCCTTAAATTCAGTTCTCTCTCATGACCACACACTCTCTCTTCAGCAGGTAACTACAACACACACAATCATTATAAAAAACTACGCACATGACCCCTATTTCCTATAGCTTTGAGCGATTTTTTTGCAGCCTTTAAAAAATCTAACGCAAAACAAAATATTCAAGTACTTACGTTACTCGGCGGCACAGAAAACGCTTCAATCCCTTCTATTCTCTCGGGCAGATGGTGCAAATAAATGTTTTGTTCCTTAAAGCGACCTCTTTTCTCTCACGCAACCCACACACACCCACTCGATAATAACGGACATCTAAGCTCTTTAAAGAATTACCTAATAATAAGTTATTCGACACTATTGGATATTTATTTTTCTTCGTTCTTAATTTTTTCTTAAATTCTTAATTATTTATAATGATCTATACTATATATATTACTTTTATCTTTTTTTTATAGTTAAGTCTCCCTTAAATTCCATTTTCTACGTTTAATAAATTTTAGGGGTAACTAAATTAAAAAAATAATACGAAAAATCATTGCGACGACACCCCATTTAACTCGGAACCGTCCTCGTCCATATGTGACGTTTCGTAAAAGCCAAAAATAAATGACTCTACGCGTTTCGACATTTTTTATGCTTAGAACGTCGTTTAGCGTAATAATAGTTCCAATAGTGACGTCTTATCGCGCAAGTTTATCAATCACACGCTCTACATCACACATGCCTCTCCAAAGTCGACATCTGAAGACAATTGAAATTTTTTTCTTCCACATTCTCAGCTTCTCTTGACTCTATAAAACGGTAACACGAATACAACGCTACTACATCACATAGTTAATACGCTTAACATAGTTATCCCTGATCACTGGTCGCATCGCTTCTCAGGTCGCTTTTTTAGGTAATTTGGACACGTTCTCTATCATCAGTGACGCCGTAGAGGAAACCCGGCTCGATTGATGCCCCTCCGAATCGTCCCCGGATAATTACGAAACGCCACTACGTTTTGGAAAACGAAACAGTTTACGGCATAAAGTTTATGATGAACAATTAGGAAAAAATTAGACATCAGAAAAAAAAAACAATTAAATGATATGTCGAAATACCTAAATATCAATTCTTATATAAATATCGACGTAAACGCACCAATCTTAAAGGTCGCCCACTTACAAAACAATTAATGATATGTGAATACCTGAAACTTTTTACTTCTCGGGAGGTGTTGCAGAATATTTTTGCTTCTAACGGAGTTCTCTTTCTCTTCGACACGCGCGACACGTCGTACTTTACATATATATATATCATATAATATATATATATCATATATTATATATACTATATCTACTTTGTCTGTGTGTATCCTTATATGCTAATATATGCATATCTATGATATAATAAATCTGATATATGTAATAATATATATATAACCTATTACGCTATACTCACTATCATCATATATTTATTATATATATATGTATTTTTTTTTAATTTAAGTCTCCTTAAATTCAGTTTTTCTATGAAAATAATTTTAGAGGTGCTAAACCCAAAATTTAAATTTTTATAAAACTACCGCACGACCCCCAATTCCCTATGGCTTTGAGCCGATTTTTGCTACAGCTTTAATTAACGTAAAAAACATATAAAGCGTGTCTACGCGCTCTATGGGGAGAAATACACCGTACTCTTATCTTTTCGGAGATGGTTCAAAATAATTTTTGTTCCTAGCGCAGCTCCTCTTCTTCTCCGAGCAGAACAAAAAATATAATTCACGGAATCTAAGTCGTTAAAGAATTGATTATAATAACTTATAAACGAATTCTATCTTTCTCCTTTTTCTACGGACTCAATTTTTCTTAAATCTTATTATTGAGAGAGAGAAGAGAGTTTATTCTAATATTAATTTTCTTTATAGTTCTGTCTCCTATACTTCCACTTTTCCTACCGATCAAAATTTTTATTAGCGCGGTAACTAAATTAAAAAAAAAAGATAATAAAAAATATTGCACGACGCCCATTTACCTCGGAAACGTCCTCGTCATATAGTGACGTTTCGTAAAAGCCCAAATCAATGACTCTAGCGTTTAGAATCATTTTTTCACGTTAAGAACGTCCGTTAAGCGTAATAATAAGTTCCAATAGTGAAGCGTTTCATCGGAAATCCGCTTTATAACTCAAAGGTCTAAAATCAAAAAGTCGCTCTCCAAAAAGCTCGACCTCTGAAAAATTGAATTTTTTATTTTCCAAACTTTAACTTATACTTTCGCTTCATAAACGGTACAGAATCAACGTCACTATAATAATAATTAATACGCTTACGATAGTCTATCCCTGAAAATCATCGCCTTTGATCGGTTCGAGGTCGTTTTTAATGGTAATCGAGAAAGCGTCATTGATATTATAGTGACGGCCGTAAAGTATGTGACGCCGTCAGAGGAAACCGGCCTCGATTGATCCCTTCCGAGATCGTCTCGGTTAATTAAACGAAACGTCACTTCGTATTTTTGAGAAAAAACAAAAGTTTCAGGATAACAGCTTATGCATGGAAAATTAGGAAAAATCTAAGAAACTAGAAAAAATAAACAATTAATGATATGTGAATACCTAAATATCAATTCCTAATATAAATATCGACGTAAAGAACTCTTAAAGGTCCCCACTTACGCTTCGATCGGGGCACAAAATAACCTAACTTTTTACTTCTCGGGAGATGTTGCAAAATAAATTTTTTCGTTTCTTAAGCGAGTTTTTTTTCTTCGACGGGCAGTGTACATATATATATATATAATAGTATCTATATATATAATATATAATATATATAATATACTATATAGTATATATATATATTATATATATATATATATATATACTATATATTATATATATAATTATATATATATATATACTATATATATATATTATTATATATATATATTAATAATATATACAATAATATATATATATATATATAATTATATTATATATATATAATATAATATATATATATATATAGTATATATTTTATTATAATATTATAATATATTATATATATATATATATATATATATACTATGTATATATATATATAGATATTATATATATATATAACTATATTAATATATATATATATCATATATATATATATTTATATATATATATATATCATATATATATATAGTATATATATATATAATAAGTTATTGCATAACTTATAATTATAGTAATTTTTCTTTATCTTTCTTCATTAAAATTAAACATTAATTATATATAATATAATAATTAAATAATATACTATATATATATATATATATATATTTATATATATAGTTATATATATATATATATATATATATATCTTATATATAGTAAGTATAATATTAAATATAGTATCATATAATATATATATAAATATATATTATATTATATATATATATATATATTAATATATATATATATATATCATCTATATATATCATATATATATATATATATATATATTATATATATATTATATATACTCATATCATATATATATTATTTTTTTTAATTCTTAGTCTCCCTTAAATTCAGTTTTCTATGAAAAACAATCTTTTAGAGGTCAACTACAACAATTGATTAAATAAAAAAACTACGCCACCGACCCCTATTTTCCTATAGGCTTTGAACGATTTTTTTGCTACACTTTAAAAATTACCGTAACAAAAATAATAAAGGTACCCTCCTACGGTTCACTCGGGCCACTAAATAACGTACTTTCGACTTCTCGGGAGATGGGCAAAATAAAATATTTTGTGTTCCTTAAGCGAGTTTTTTCTTCCCAAGAGAGAAACCAAAAAAAATATAATTACGGAATCTAAGTCTTTAAAGAATTGCTAATAATAAGTTATTCACATATTGGATATTTATTTTTTCTTCGTTCTTAATTTTTCTTAAATTCTTAATTATTTATCATGATCTATACTATATTTATTTATATTAATTTTTTTTTTATTAGGTTAGGCCTTCACATAAATTCCATTTTCTACGATAAAAATTATTAGGGGTAACTAAAATTAAAAAAAATAATCAAAAATATTGCACGAACGCACATTTAACCTCGGAAACGTCCTCGTCATATAGTGACGTTTCGTAAAAGCCAAAAATAAATGACTCTACGCGTTTAGAATCCATTTTTTACGCTTAGAACGTCGTTAAGTCGTAATAATGTTCCAGAATGTGACGTTTCATCGGAAACCGTTATAATCAAAAGGTCTAAATCAAATCGCTCTCCAAAAAGTTCGACCTCTGAAAAAATTGAAAATTTTTTTTTAAATTTTAACCTTTACCTTCCGACTTAAAAACGGTACAGAATAAACGTTACTATAAATAATAATTAAAAGTGTGCCATATTCCTATTTTCTGATCCCTAAAAGTGAGTATGACCAGTGATATATATGTATACCGTAATATATATATATATATTATAGGGATTTTGGAAAAATTCCATCTCACAACATTTTAGGAATGTTCGTGATAGGATAAATGCAAGCTGCTTACCAGAAGTTCTCAAAAATCAACTTTGAGGAAAAAAAACACAAGTTATGTTCAGAAGACACAGTAGAAGCATCCCTCAGTAAAAGGAAAATAAACAATTAATGATCATGTGAATGACCTAAATATCAAGTTCTTAATATATCATCTATCGACGTAAAGAAATCTTAAAAATATCCTCACTTACGCTTCGATCGGGGCACAAATAACGTAACCTTTTATTAACCTTTTCGGGCAGCTGTTGCAAAATAAATTCTTCGTTTCTTAGCGAGTCTTTATTTTCGAGGCAGTCTACTTTAATATACTATATTATATATATACTATATAATATTATATATATACTACTACTATATATATATATATATATATATATATTAATATATATATATACTAATATATAGTTTATATATCTATTTATAGTTTATATTTATTACTCGATAGATCATAGTAGATATATTAGGTAGTATAATATTATTATCATCTATTATATTATATATATTATATATATAGTATAATATATATAGTATATATATAATGAATATATATATATACTATTATGCTACTAATTTACTATAGGTGATGGAAAGTATATATGTATATAATATATATATAGGGATAATACAATAATTATACTTATATAAGTATACTATACTACTACCTACTAGTATATATATGGTAGTATAGTATGTAGTAGGGTAGTATGTGGTATGATGGATGGATATGAGATATATAATAGTATATAGTATAGGTAATAGGTTAATTGTGATATAGATAGTATTGTATACTCACGTAGTAGCTCGTATAAGTATATGAGTGGTTTATATCGTGCTAGTTATCTAGCGTGGCTGAGACGGTGAGTGGGCCGGCCCGGCGCTCAGCTTAATCATCTTGTAGGTGTTATAGCTACTAGTGCCAGGCCATTTGACCTATATCTGACGGGCCTGTTTTGGCGCGTCTATATTTACATATACCCCTAGTATACGCCTACTCAGGCGGGTTTGGGGGCGTAGAGGCTTATACCGGGCGCGCGCGGCGCCCGTGGGCGCGCCGACGGTGGAGGTTTTTGTTATGAGTTAATTGCTAACTGGGTGAGTGGGCGGGCGCTCACGCTCGCGTGAGTTGTAACTATATGTTTGGGGTATATAGAGCGTGTATATTTATAGTGAGGCGGGCGGGCGGCATGACTCACTACATATGGGGCCACTATTTATATATTCGAACCTCGAGCTATTTGCTCGGCACCGGTGAGCGTTTTTTTTTATATTTAGTCTTCCGCCACTTAGTTCCTATTCAGTGTTTCTTATGCAACACTTAGGCCATGATATGTTCTTAGAGGGTGAAGGCTAATACAAAAATTAAACTATACAAAACTACGCACCGACCCCTATTTCCATAGGCTTTTTTGAGCGGGATTGTTGTGAATGTTGCTAACACACTTGAAACACCATCTGAAGTTCTGTCAAAAAAATATTAAAGGTTTACCTTCACTCTCGTACGGTTCATCGTCGAAGGCAAGGAAAGAGGATCGTTGAGTGCTCAGTACTTTTTGCGGAGAGGTGGGCATAAAATTAGGTGATATTTTTTATTTTTGTCCTTAGAGGGGCGAGTATTTTGTGAGATCGGTGGACCTCGTGGGAGGTGAATACCATAAAAACAGAAATAATTTACGGAATCCTATAGTCCTTTTATGACGTTACGAGAGTTAATACGAGAGTTATTCACATATGGAGCTATTGTTTATTTTTTCTTCTGTCTTAATTTTGTCTTAAATTCTTAATTATTTTTCATGGATCTATAGTATATTTATTTATATTAGATTTTTGGTTTATAGTTAGGTAGTTCGGTTCTGGTCGCGGTGTGACAGTTATGCGTCATTTTCTAGCCGAATAATTTTTAAAGGGTAGCTAAATTAAACAAAGTAATATATATATTGCACTTGACTGCCATTTACTTCTGGATGAATGTTCCTTCGTGTGTATATGGTAGGTTGACGTTCGTAAAAGCCCCTACAAAAAATGACTCTACGCTGTTTAGAATCATTTTATACGCTTGGAACTCGTAGGCGGTAATAATAGTTTCAATAGTGACGTTTATCCCGGAAGTTTATCACTCAAAGGTTAATCAAAATCGCTTCTCTCAAAGCAGTCGATCATGAAAAAATGGAAAAAATTTTCTTCACCTTTAACTTATACCTTCGACCAATTATAAACGGAACAGAATAAACGTCACTATAAAATAATTAATACGCTTAACGATAGTTCATCCCCTTAAAGACTTCTAAGCGTGATCGTTCGAGGTCTTTTTTATGGTAATCGAGAAACGTCATTGTATTATAGTGACGCCGTAGAGGAAACCCGGCCTCGATTGATCCCCTCCAAAGATCGTCTCGGTATTACGAAACGTCGCACTATCGTCATTTGCAGGAAAAAAACGAAAGTTCAGCGGATAAAGTTTATGATGCAAATTTAGGAAAAATTAAGAAATAGAAAAAATAAAACAATTAATGAATATGTGAATCCCGCATATCAATTCTTAACTATAAATACTGACGTAAAGAAATCTTACAGGTCCTCCACTTACGCTTCGATCGGGGACAAAGATACACCGAACTCTTTTACACTTCTCGGGAAGATGTGCAAATAATTTTTCGTTTCTTAAGACGCGTTTCTTTTCGCACGCGGCAAGTGTACTTTAAGTATATTATTCACTCACTACTATATATATATATAACCTCTCTATATCTATCTCCTATATCACTTATATTTACTACCCTCTCACTCCTCCACTTACTCCTACTCACTATCTACTCTATACTCACCATATATACTATATAGTATTATATATAATATACCTATATATATACCCTATAATATATACTCACTACTCCTACTCATCTCATATATTATAACCACCCTCACCGCTACCTATATATATATATATAATACTCTAATATATATCTATATATATCAATATACTATTATAATACACTCACCCATATACTACCCTCACTACCTCCACCTACTCACTCACTACCCTTATTTTTTTTTAATTTAGTCTCCCTTAAATTCAGTTTTCCATGATACATTACTTGGATTGACGAAATACCAGAACAATATCAGGAGCTTAATTTTATAAAAACTACGCTTATCAAACTGGAACTGGAAAACGCGAAGAACAATTTTTTGCTACACTTAAAAAATTAACGTAAAAAAAATATTAAAGGTAACCTCCTACGGTTCACTCGGGGCCGAAATAACGTTGACTCTCTACTGTTTCGGGAGATGGTGCAAAATAAATTTTGTGTCATTAAGCGAGTTTTTTTCCCGAGAGAAACCAAAAAAATAAAAATAACGGAATCTAAGTCTTTAAAGAATTGCTAATAATAAGTTATTTCACATATTGGATATTTATTTTTCTTCGTTCTTAATTTTCTTAAAAGTATAAAAATATACAATGATCTATACTATATTATTTATATTAATTTTTTTTTATAGTTTAGTCCCCCCTTAAATTCCATTTTCTACGATAAAAAATTATTAGGGGTAACTAAATTAAAAAAATATAAAAAATATTGCACGACGCACATTTACCTCGGAAACGTCCTTCATATAGTGACGTTTCGTAAAAGCCCAAAAATAAATGACTCTAGCGTTTAGAATCCATTTTTTACGCTTAGAACGTCTTTAAGCGTAATAATAGTTTCAATAGTGACGTTTTCATCGGAACCGTTTTTAACTCAAAAGGTCTAAATCAAAATCGCTCTCAGAAAATCGACCTCTGAAATTGAAATTTTTTTTTCAAATTTAACTTATAACTTCGACTTATAAACGGTACAAAATAAACGTTACTATAATAATAATTAATACGCTTAACGATATCCATTCCTGAAAATATTGCCGTTTGATTGTTCGAGGTCGTTTTATGGTAAGCGAGAAACGTCATTATATTATGGTGACGCCTATAGTATAGTGACGCCGTAGAGGAACCCCGGCCTCGATTGTCCCTCCGGGATCGTCTCGGTAATTACGAAACGTCACTAACGTATTTTTGAGGAAAAAAACAAAAGTTCACGGATAAAGTTATGACGAAAATTAGGAAAAATTAAAAACATAGAAAAAATAAACAATTAATGATTTGTGAATACCTGAATATCAATTCTTAATATAAATATCGACGTAAAGAAATCTTAAAGGTCCCCACTTACACGCCTCGATCGGGGCACAAAATAACGTAACTTTTTACCTTTCGGAGATGTTGCAAAATAAATTTTTGTTTCTTAAGCGAGTTTTTTTTCGAGGGCAAGTATACTTTATATATATATAGTATATGAATTATATATATATTATATATAATTATATTATATATATATATATATATATATATATATATATTAATATAATATATATTTATATATATATATAATATATATTATAGTATATATATATTATATATTATATATATAATATATAGTATATATATATATATATAATATATATGTATATATATATATATAAGTATATATAGATATATATATATATGTATATATTTAATATATATATATATATATATCTTATTATATATATATAATTATATATAATATATAATATTTATATATATATATAATATATATATAATATACTATATTAATATATAAATTTATATTATAATATTTATATACTATAATAATTATAGTATATATATTAGATATAATATATATATATATTAATTATATATATATATACTATATATATTATATTATATATATATATAATATATATATATAATATATAATATCATATAGTATATATATATTATTATAATATAATATATATATATGATAATTATATATATTATTTTTTTTAATTTATCTCCCTTAAATTCAGTTTTCTATGAAAAATAATTTTGAGAGGTGACTAAACAAAAATTAACTATAAAAACTAACACTCGACCCCTATTGCCTACTAGCTTTGAGCGAATTTTTTTGCTACAGGACATTAAAAATTACGTAAAAAATATTAAAGTACCCTCATACGGTCACATCGAGAGCACGAAAATAACGTTGGTTACTTCTCTACTTTTTCGGGAAGATGGTGCATAAATAAATTTTTTTGTTCCTTAAGCGAGGTTTTTTCCCGAGAGAAACCAAAAAAAAAAAATACGGAATCTAAGTCTTTAAAGAATTACTAATAATAAGTTATTCACATATTGGATATTTATTTTTTCTTCGTTCTTATTTTTTCTTAAATTCTTAATTATTTATCATGACCTATACTATATTTATTTTAATATTATTTTTTTTAATAGTTTTTTTTCATTAAGTTCCATTTCCTACGATAAATAATTTTTAGGGTAACTAAATTAAAAAAAATAATAAAAAAATATTGCACGAAGCCCATTTACCTCGGAAACGTCCTCGTCTTATTGACGTTTCGTAAAAGCCCCAAAAAAATGACTCTACGCGTTTAGAAATTCCATTTTAATACGCTAGAACGTCGTTAAGGTAATAATAGTTTCAATATGTGGGACGTTTCAATCGGACGCGTTTATAAATTCAACAGGTCTCAACAAAATCGCTCTCCAAAAAGTTCGACCTCTGAAAAAATTGAAAAAATTTTTCTTCAAATTTAACTTATACCTTCGACTTATAAACGGTACAGAATAAACGTACTAAAATAATAATTAATACGCTTAACGATAGTTCATCTAAAATATTGCAGTTTGATCGTTCGAGGTCGTTTTTATGGTAATCGAGAAACGTCATTAATTATAGTGACGGCCGTAGAGGATAACCCGGCCTCGATTGATCCCCTCCAAAGATCGTCTCGGTAATTACGAAACGTCACTATCGTATTTTGAGGAAAAAAAAACGAAAAGTTCACACATAAAGTTGATGAAAATGAGGGAAAAATTAAGAACATAGAAAAAATAAACAATTAATGATATGTGAATACCCGAATATCAATTCTTAATATAAATATCGACGTAAAGAAATCTTAAAGGTCCCAACTTACGCTTCGATCTGGGGACAAAATAACGTAACTTTTTTACTTCTCGGGAGACTGTTGCAAAATAAATTTTTTCGTTTCTTAGCGAGTTTTTTTTCGGGGAAGTGTACTTTATATTATATATATCTCTATATACTATTATATATAAATAATTATTTTTTTTTAATTTAGTCTCCCTTTAATTCAGTTTTCTATGAAAAATATTTTTAGAGGTAAATAAAAAAATGTAATTATAAAATTATAATATCTCACGACCCCTATTTCCTATAGGCTTTTAGCATTTTTGCTACACTTTAAAAATTACGTAAAAAAAATATTAAAGGTACCATCCTACGGTTCACTCGGGAGAAATAACGTTACTGTCTCTAACTTTCGGGAGATGGTGCAAAATAAATTTTGTGTTCCTTAAGCGAGTTTTTTTCCCGAGAGAAACCAAAAAAAAATAATAAATTACGGAATCTAAGTCTTTAAAGAATTGATAATAATTATTCACATATTGGATATTTATTTTTTTCTTCGTTCGTTAATTTTTCTTAAATGCGTTGAATTATTTATCCATGATCTATACTAATCTATTATATATTAATTTTTTTTTATAGTTTAAATAATTTCGGAGGATTCCATTTTCTACGATAAAAATTATTAGGGGTAACTAAATTATTAAAAAAATAATAAAGAAATATTGCACGACGCACATTTACCCTCGGAAACGTCCTCGTCATATAGTTGACGTTTCGTAAAAGCCCAAAATAAATGACTCTACGCGTTTATTTAGAATCCATTTTTTACGCTTAGAAAATCGTTAAGCCTAATAATAGTTCCAATAGTGACGTTCCATCGGAACCGTTTATAACTCAAAGGTCTAAATCAAAATCGCTCTCCAAAAAGTCGACCTCTGAAAAAATTGAAATTTTTTTTTTCAAATTTTAACTTATACTTTCGACTTATAAACGGTACAGAATAAACGTTACTATAATAATAATTAATACGCTTAACGATAGTTCATCCCTGAAAATATTGCCGTTTGATCGTTCGAGGTCGTTTTTATGGTAATCGAGAAACGTCATTATAATATAGTGACGCCGTAGAGTAGTGACGCCGTAGAGGAAACCCGGCCTCGATTGATCCCCTCCGAGGATCGTCTCGGTAATTACGAAACGTCATCTCGTGTTATGATGAAAATAATATATATATAATATATATATATAGTATTATTTATTTAATATATATATATATATATACTATATAATATATATATATATAATATATATATATATATTATATATATATATATATTATATATTTATTTTTTTTTATTTTAGTCTCCCTTAAATTCAGATATCTATGAAAAAATAATTTTAGAGAATTTGCAAGAAAAAATTAACTATAAAAACTACGCACGACCCCTATTTCCTATAGGCTTGAGCGATTTTTTGCTAACACTTTAAAAAAATTAACGTAAAACAATCATAAGGTACCCTCCTAACGGTTCACTCGAAACCACGAAATAACGTTACTGCTCTAACTTTCGGGAGATGGTGCAAAATAATTTTTTGTTCCTTAAGGCGAGTTTTTTTCCCGAGAGAAACAAAAAAAATAATTACGGAATCTACGTCTGTAAAGAATTGATAATAAATAAGTTATTCACATATTGGATATTTATTTTTTTCTTCGATTTTTCTTAAATTCTTAATTATTTATCATGATCTATACTATATTTATTTATATTCGACCCCTAGATCAGTTACGAAGCGGTTTCTGTTGTCGAAAAACTAAAAGCAGCTGTACGGTGCTTAGACGCCTCTCGTTACTTTCCGGGGGTGTCGGGCTTTCTAAGGAACACTTTGAAAATTAACGTAAAAAAATGTGAAGGATCCCAAATACTCTCCCATCTTGCCACGAAATAACGTTACTTTTTACTTCTCGTGAGATGGGTGAAAAATTAATTTTTCGTTCCTTAAGGGAGTTTTTTCGAGGAAAACTAAAAATATAATTTCGGAATCTAGGACTTCGCGTAGCCTCGTAAAGTTAAGCGTGTCGTAACGCAGTAAAAGATCGAAACTACTGTCGCCTTTCGCTTTCCGTCTATCAGTTTACGAAGCGGTTTCTGATATCGAAATAGTGAGAGCAGCTGTAGGGTGCTTAGACGCCCCTCGTTACTTTCCGTGGGTGTCGGGCTTTCTAAGGCACCCTGAAATTTAACGTAAAACAATCTTAAGGGTCCCTCCCTCTTAAGCTTCGATCTTGCCACGAAATAACGTTACTTAAATAAAGTTTTCGTTCCATAAGGGATTTTTTTTCGATGGAAACCAAAAATATAATTAGGAAATCTAGGACCTCGCTTAGCGACATAAGGTTAAGCGTGTTGTGAGGAAATAATAGATCAAAAAGTTATTTGTCGTAAAATATTACAGCGTCATTTCCTACGGAATTCCTGTTTTAAATGTAAAGCATTTTCCCCTTTCATTTAATTTTCTTTAGATTCGTAATATAGACTGTTTTATAGCATACCCCGAGTCTAATCGTAAATTAAATTTTGTGTAATGACTCGAATATTCAGGCTTTTCAACGGTAATATTTCCCGTTTGTTCTTTGTAATTAAAAATAAAAAATTATTATTTTCTTTATCAGTCGTAGGGTCCTTAGGTACTCCTCATAAGTTTAAGGGGGTACGGGGGGTTCCTGGGACAAGTTTCAAAATTTCCGGAAAAACCCTAAGTGTTCCCCCTTTGCGTAAGGTGATGGAACAAAAAACCGTTCCCTTTATTATGGCTTTTCGCCAAAAATTTTAATTGATCGTTCCCTTTAGAAATTTTTTCCACCAGAAATAAAAAAAAAAAAACGGAATTTAGGCCGTAAACTAGCATGCCTCCTTACAGTAGGTCATAACTAATTGATAGATTGAAATTGCATTTACGTACGACCATTATTTTTTTTTCTACGAATTTTTAAAATTCGCAAGGTAACGTTCCCTTTAGTGCGATTTTATTATGCGTTTTGGAACAAATTTGATCTTCTTGTTCCCTTTACTTACAAAGAATTTAGATCGGAAATTTCCAGAAGTGTAAGATGCCATAATATTGACAGGCTTATATTTTCAAACTTGTATGACCTAACAGGTGCAGGTTTAAATTAAAGTATGTTGTAGAACTTACTACTTTGTACTATTTGTAACCTTTTAATTATTCTAAGTATGATAGATTTTGATTTCACAACTATCGACTTCTCGGCTTCGGCTAAGTCTAACTCATTCTCATTCGGTCGATTTCACTCTTTTTAATGAAGATGCCATGTTGCCATGTTTATATATTCAAAACTGTATGACCTGCAGATGAAAATTAATTTTTAAGATTTCTGAACGTCAATATTTATAATGTACTATATATATTATTATTTTTTTATAGTTTAGTCTCCCAATTTTTTTTTTCAAATTTTGACTTAGACCTTCGACTTATAAACGGTACAGAATAAACGTCATTACAATAATAATTAATACGCTTAACGATAGTTCGTCCCTGAAAATATTGCCGTTAGATCGTTTGAGGTCGTTTTTATGATAATCGAGAAACGTCATTTTAGTATAATGACGCCGTAGAGGAAACCCGGCCTCGATTTACCCCCATCGAGGATCGTCTCGGTAATTACGAAACGTCACTATCGTATTTTGAGGAAAAAAAACGAAAAGTTCACGGATAAAGATATGATGAAAATTAGGAAAAATTAAGAACATAGAAAAAAAACAATTATATGATCGGAATAAAAAACTCGCTTAAGGAACAAAAAATTTATTTTGCACCGGGCGTCGTGCAATATTTTTTATTATTTATTTTTATTTTATTACCTCTAAAAATTATTTATCGTAGAAAATGGAATTTAAGGGAGACTAAACTAAAAAAAAAATATTATTTTAAATAAATATATTGCACTCTAAAATTTAACGTAAAAAAATCTTGAGGGTACCCTCCTACGGTTCGCTCGGGGCACGAAATAACGTTACTCTCTACTTCTCGGGAGATATTTACCCGAGAAACAAAAAAAAAATTACGGAATCTAAGTCTGTAAAGAATTGATAATAATAAGTTATTCACATATTGGATATTTTTTTTTCTTCGTTCTTAATTTTTCTTAAAGTCTTAATTAATTATCATCATCTGTAGCAAAAAATCGCTTAAAACCTATAGAAAATGGGCGTCTTGCGTTCTACATCGTACTTTAATTTAAACCTGCACCTGTTAGGTCGTACAAGTTTGAAAATATAAGCCTATTATGGCATCTTACACTTCTGGAAAAATTTCCGATCTAAATTCTTTGTAAGTAAAGGAAACAAGTAGATCAAATTTGTGCCAAAACGCATAATATAATCGCACTAACGGGAACGGTTACCATTGTGAATTTTAAAAATTCGTAGAAAAAAAAAATAATGGTCGTACGTAAATGCAATTTCAATCTATCAATTAGTTATGACCTACTGTAAGGAGGCATGCTAGTTTACGGCCTAAATTCCGTTATTTTTTTTTTATTTCTGGTGGAAAAAATTTCTAAAGGGAACGATCAATTTAAATTTTTGGCAAACCCATAATAGAGGGAACGGTTTTTTTGTTCCATCACTACGCAAAGGGGAACACTTAGGGTTTTTTTTCCGGAAATTTTGAAACTTGTCCCAGGAACCCCCCGTGCCCCCTTAAACTTATGTGGAGTACCTAAGGACCCTACGACTGATTTTAGTTTTACGATATCTCAAATTATTCCTGGGTTATTGCCACGTGTTGCCGCCATGTTTATATATTCAAAACTGTAAGACCTAGCAGGTTGAAATAATAAATTACTGTGGTGCCTACTACGTTGTACTATTTCTATCTCTGGTTATTCCGAGTATGATAGATTTTGATTTCTTTAGCACCAAATTGGCCATTTCCGTTCCGATATATTTATTTTATTTTTAAAAATGGTAATTTGTAACTTTTTTTGAAAAATAAAATAAATATATCGGAACGGAAATGGCCAATTTGGTGCTAAAGAAATCAAAATCTATCATACTCGGAATAACCAGAGATAGAAATAGTACAACGTAGTAGGCACCACAGTAATTTATTATTTCAACCTGCTAGGTCTTACAGTTTTGAATATATAAACATGGCGGCAACACGTGGCAATAACCCAGGAATAATTTGAGATATCGTAAAACTAAAATCAGTCGTAGGGTCCTTAGGTGCTCCTCATAAGTTTAAGGGGGCACGGGGGGTTCCTGGGACAAGTTTCAAAATTTCCGGAAAAAAACCCTAAGTGTTCCCCCTTTGCGTAAGGTGATGGAACAAAAAACCGTTCCCTTTATTATGGCTTTTCGCCAAAAATTTAAATTGATCGTTCCCTTTAGAAATTTTTTCCACCAGAAATAAAAAAAAAATAACGGATGGAGGTTTAGGCCCGTAAACTAGCATGGCCCTCCTAGAGTAAGGTCATAACTATTGATAGTTGAAATTGCATTTACGTACGACCATTATTTTTTTTCTACGAATTTTTAAAATTCACAAGGTAACGTTCCCTTTAGTGCGATCATATTATGCGTTTTGGCACAAATTTGATCTTCTTGTTCCCTTTACTTACAAAGAATTTAGATCGGAAATTTCCAGAAGTGTAAGATGCCATAATATTGACAAGCTTATATTTTCAAACTTGTACGACCTAACAGGTGCAGGTTTAAATTAAAGTACGATGTAGAACGCAAGACGCCCATTTTCTATAGGTTTTAAGCGATTTTTTGCTACAGATGATGATAATTAATTAAGACTTTAAGAAAAATTAAGAACGAAGAAAAAAAAATATCCAATATGTGAATAACTTATTATTATCAATTCTTTACAGACTTAGATTTCGTAATTTTTTTTGGGGGTTTCTTACGCTAAATTGAGGAAGGATACATTTATAAAATTTAAGTATTCCAATATATCGTACTTGTATATTCTATTCATTTATTTACTAATAGTAATTTACATTAATTTATTTAAATAATATTTATGCTTGTGTTGTATAATAATAATAAAAAATATTTAATAATATTTATTTATTTAATAAAATAAAAATAAATAATAAAAAATATTGCACGACGCCCGGTGCAAAATCAATTTTTTGTTCCTTAAGCGAGTTTTTTATCCCGATCATATAATTGTTTTTTTTTTCTATGTTCTTAATTTTATCTAATTTTCATCATACCTTCATCCGTGAACTTTTCGTTTTTTTTCCTCAAAATACGATAGTGACGTTTCGTAATTACCGAGACGATCCTCGATGGGGGTAAATCGAGGCCGGGTTTCCTCTACGGCGTCATTATACTAAAATGACGTTTCTCGATTATCATAAAAACGACCTCAAACGATCTAACGGCAATATTTTCAGGGACGAACTATCGTTAAGCGTATTAATTATTATTGTAATGACGTTTATTCTGTACCGTTTATAAGTCGAAGGTCTAAGTCAAAATTTGAAAAAAAATTGGGAGACTAAACTATAAAAAAATAATAATATATATAGTACATTATAAATATTGACGTTCAGAAATCTTAAAAATTAATTTTCATCTGCAGGTCATACAGTTTTGAATATATAAACATGGCATCTTCATTAAAAAGAGTGAAATCGACCGAATGAGAATGAGTTAGACTTAGCCGAAGCCGAGAAGTCGATAGTTGTGAAATCAAAATCTATCATACTTAGAATAATTAAAAGGTTACAAATAGTACAAAGTAGTAAGTTCTACAACATACTTTAATTTAAACCTGCACCTGTTAGGTCATACAAGTTTGAAAATATAAGCCTGTCAATATTATGGCATCTTACACTTCTGGAAAATTCCGATCTAAATTCTTTGTAAGTAAAGGGAACAAGAAGATCAAATTTGTCAAAACGCATAATAAAATCGCACTAAAAGGAACGTTACTGCGAATTTTAAAAATTCGTAGAAAAAAAAAATAATGGTCGTACGTAAATGCAATTTCAATCCTATGACCTACTGTATGACCTACTGCAAGGAGGCATGCTAGTTTACGGCCTAAATTCCGTGTTTTTTTTTTTTTATTTCTGGTGGAAAAAATTCTAAAGGGAACGATCAATTTAAATTTTTGGCGAAAAGCCATAATAAAGGGAACGGTTTTTTGTTCCATCACCTTACGCAAAGGGGGAACACTTAGGGTTTTTCCGGAAATTTTGAAACTTGTCCCAGGAACCCCCCGTACCCCCTTAAACTTATGAGGAGTACCTAAGGACCCTACGACTGATAAAGAAAATAATAATTTTTTATTTTTAATTACAAAGAACAAACGGGAAATATTACCGTTGAAAAGCCTGAATATTCGAGTCATTACACAAAATTTAATTTACGATTAGACTCGGGGTATGCTATAAAACAGTCTATATTACGAATCTAAAGAAAATTAAATGAAAGGGGAAAATGCTTTACATTTAAAACAGGAATTCCGTAGGAAATGACGCTGTAATATTTTACGACAAATAACTTTTTGATCTATTATTTCCTCACAACACGCTTAACCTTATGTCGCTAAGCGAGGTCCTAGATTTCCTAATTATATTTTTGGTTTCCATCGAAAAAAAATCCCTTATGGAACGAAAACTTTATTTAAGTAACGTTATTTCGTGGCAAGATCGAAGCTTAAGAGGGAGGGACCCTTAAGATTGTTTTACGTTAAATTTCAGGGTGCCTTAGAAAGCCCGACACCCACGGAAAGTAACGAGGGGCGTCTAAGCACCCTACAGCTGCTCTCACTATTTCGATATCAGAAACCGCTTCGTAAACTGATAGACGGAAAGCGAAAGGCGACAGTAGTTTCGATCTTTTACTGCGTTACGACACGCTTAACTTTACGAGGCTACGCGAAGTCCTAGATTCCGAAATTATATTTTTAGTTTTCCTCGAAAAAACTCCCTTAAGGAACGAAAAATTAATTTTTCACCCATCTCACGAGAAGTAAAAAGTAACGTTATTTCGTGGCAAGATGGGAGAGTATTTGGGATCCTTCACATTTTTTTACGTTAATTTTCAAAGTGTTCCTTAGAAAGCCCGACACCCCCGGAAAGTAACGAGAGGCGTCTAAGCACCGTACAGCTGCTTTTAGTTTTTCGACAACAGAAACCGCTTCGTAACTGATCTAGGGGTCGAATATAAATAAATATAGTATAGATCATGATATTTTTATACTTTTAAGAAAATTAAGAACGAAGAAAAATAAATATCGCAATATGTGAATAACTTATTATTAGTAATTCTTTAATAGACTTAGATTCCGTAATTATTTTTTTGGTTTCTCTCGGAAAAAACTCGCTTAAGGAACAAAAATTTTTTTTTGCACCATCTCCCGAAAAGTAGAGAGTAAACGTTATTTCGTGCTTCGAGTTGAACCGTAGGAGGGTACCTTTAATATTTTTTTAGTTAATTTTTAAAGTGTAGCAAAAAAATCGCTCAAAGCCTAAAGGAAAAGTGCAACACCCATTTTTTAAATGTTTAATTTTTTGTTTAGTCACCTCTAAAAATTATTTTTCATAGAAACTGAATTTAAGGGAGACTAAAATAAAAAAAAATAATATATATTATATATATATATATAATATATATATATATTATTATATATATATATATATATATATTATATTATATATATATATATATATATATATATATATATATATATATATATATATATTTCCTCAAAATACGATAGTGACGTTTCGTAATTACCGAGACGATCCTCGGAGGGGATCAATCGAGGCCGGGTTTCCTCTACGGCGTCCTCTACGGCATCACTATTATATAATGACGTTTCTCGATTACCATAAAAACGACTCGAACGATTTACGCAATATTTTTCAGGGATGAACTATCGTTAAGCGTATTATTATTATTATAGTAACGTTTATTCTGTACCGTTTAAAAGTCGAAAAAAAAGTCAACCTCGGAAAAAATTGAAATTTTTTTTTCAAATTTTAACTTATACCTTTTGAATTATAAACGGTTCCGATGAAACGTCACTATTGGAACTATTATTACGCTTAACGACGTTCTAAGCGTAAAAATGGATTCTAAACGCGTAGAGTCATTTAATTTTGGGCTTTTACGAAACGTCACTATATGACGAGGACGTTTCCGAGGTAAATGGGCGTCGTGCAATATTTTTTATTATTTTTTTTAATTTAGTTACCCCTAATAATTTTTTATCGTAGAAAACGAAATTTAAGGGAGACTAAACTATAGAAAAAAATTAATATAAATAAATATTGTACAGATCATGATAAATAATTAAGAATTTAAGAAAAATTAAGAACGAAGAAAAAATAAATATCCAATATGTGAATATTATTAGCAATTCTTTACAGACTTAGATTCCGTAATTTTTTTTTTTTTTGGTTTCTCTCGGGAAAAAAACTCGCTTAAGGAACAAAAAATTTATTTTGCACCATCTCCCGAAAAGTAGAGAGTAACGTTATTTCGTGCCCCGAGTGAACCGTAGGAGGGTACCTTTAATATTTTTTTTACGTTAATTTTTTAAGTGTACTATATTTATATTAATATTTTTTATAGCTCAGTCTACCTTAAATTCCATTTTCTACGATATATAATTTTTTTAGAGGTAACTAAATTAAAAAAAAAAATAAAAAATATTCCACGACGCCCATTTACTTCGGAAACGTCGTCGTTATATAGTGACTTTCGTAAAAAAACCAAAATAAATGACTCTACGCGTTTA
>JABUQX010093981.1:0-20000 GCA_015478945.1 Trachelipus rathkii
ACTATTTGATGGACTTGGGTCTACAGTAATCCAGCATGGAAAAATTCCAGTAAAAAATAAAAAATTCAGCATTTACTTTACTGATAAAAATCTTGTGCTTGCTACCTAATCTTGATCCACGCTTTAAAATTACATTCCTTGAAGAATGATTATAACAATATAAAGTGGAAAGATATTCTAAGAAATGGAATGTGCGAAGATATATGTTGTAAAAAGGAAAGGAAAACAGTTTCCCTCTACTTTAAAACCAATCTTTTCCAGATTCCTTCTCATTTATCAACCCAGAATGGGGGCGAAAAAAAGTGATTTGCCTGAAGATAATAGTTTAACTTCAGTTTATGAAAGCTGTTTTTCCCTACCGGAAATTTAAAGAGAAAAGACTTCAAAAAACAGCAAAGAAACTTCATTCCCGCAAGGAAGAAAAACATATATATTGAAAAAATTGAAGATGTTATAAAAGTAGAGATCAGTCCAATATAAAAATATGAAACTTATTAAAATTCAGAAAGGCCCCTTACAATGGTGGTCATCGAATAAAGGAACCTTCACATTTGGGTGGTCTTGCCTAGAAAATATTCAGCTAGTCCCCCTTTCGTGGAAGTGAAAGACATCTTCCAGAAATTTGGAGATCAATTTAATTCTCCTAAAAAATCGGATGCACTCAGAAACGGCGAAATGTTAATGTTTTTGCAGCTACAACTTAAGAGTTCCATGATTGAACTACAAATAAATAATGAGTAATTTTTGCTCAAGAATCTTACTGTCAACCAGATGACCATAGAAATTTTTTTTTAACAAAAAAAAAAAAAAATTTTCATTTAAGGCAAAATTTTTAAATATTGGTTATTATTTTGAGCGCTTAAATAAATAAAAAAGTGTAATTAACTAATTATTTTTTTAGCAAAGATAAAATATAAGAATCCTATAACATTAATTTATAAAGGTTTTAAATATCTAAATTTAGTTGATTTAGCAAAATTAGGCATAATATATATATATATAATATATATATATATATATATATATATTATATAATGATATATATTATATATATATAATTATATATATATATATATATCTAATGTTATATGCAGTGTTTCTTTCAGACAATTTTCTCCGGGGGGGCTTTACAGAGATTCGGGGGGGCACATAAGTATAACATAATTTACATAAAAATAAAGGATAATATTCTTGTCACTTGTCAGCTAATCTTATTAGATACTGTCTTACTGAAATAGTAAATATCCGAAATATAAACAAATCTTTACTTGCAAAAATATAGCAATCTATTTGTGAAATTTATTGGGAAGTTAGATAAATAAAATAACATAAGAGTACGAAAACATTATTATGAGAGAATATTATAATTAAAATATATATGAGTAATATGACTTTTTCATATAAAAAAATACATCTTTTTTAAAAAAAAAATTATATAATATATATAAAATATATATATATATATATATATATATATATATATATATATATATATATATATATATATATATATATATATATATATATATATATATATATCTGTTATATATATATATATAATATATATATATATATATATATAATATATAATTATATATAATTATATATATATATTTATATATATATATATATATATAAAAATTTTAATATTTAAAATTTAATAAATAAATAAATTAAAAATTATTAAAAAAATTTATATTAAAAAATTAAAAATATATATATATATATATATATATATATATATATATATATATATATATAATAAATAAATATATATATATATATATATATATATATATATATATTATATATATATATATATAATATATATAGTATAATATATATATATTATGGGGGTCCTCTCATAACCGATTTAGGTTGGGGAGGAGGCCGGCATCAGCATTCCTGCACGATCTGGAGCAACTAAATAAAAAAACCCACACACATTCCGGATGCGTCCTAAACCCAAATTTCCTTGAACACAACTTTTTCTATGTTTCGGCGGAGTTATTCCTTCTTCTCGTAAAATTCAAAAATTTTCTCTGCTACCGGTAAATCTGACCACAACCTTATACTCTTAATTTTTAATACTTTCTCTCCAACCGCTCCATCCTGCCCTATCTCGTTTTTTTCTGGCATCTTTGATCGGCCGATTGGGGGCCTTGTCTGGTTCTCTAGTATTATCTATAATTGGATGAACTGCTTTGTCTCTGTGACGCTTCGACTTCCTGCCAAATAAGGTGGGAGCTGTATCGTTGAATGGGATGAGCAGGTTCATTCCTTCTTCGAATCTAAATCTTTCTCTCCTCATAATCCATGGGTCGATCGTGCTTGTTCTCTCTGGCCATTCAGGCTAAAGACAGCGCGTATCGGGAGTGTAAAAATCTCTCGTTCTCTTATCACTCTTGCCAATTTCTTCTAGAAATCGTTGCAGGGATACTCTTCGACGGCAAAGTGAGCTTTCATCAAAAGAAAGTGCGCTAACCTCCTTGGTTCTAATACTGACAAATCTTTCTGGCCTCTTGCCAAAAACATCTCTAACAACTTTTTGTAAATCTGTCTTTCCTCCTCTTATTTGCTCTGATGGTTTGTTGCTAATTCTCAACTGAAAAGGCCAATCTCTTCTGCCCTCCTATTTTCCTCTAAACTCAACCCTGGACGATTCTGCCTATCCTCAATCGCTCCTCCTTCTCCTGCTGCAGGTGTCCCTATGCCTTTGCATGTGAATTCATTTGATACGGATACATGGGCTCTGACATCTATGAAAGCCAGGAATGCAGTGGACTAGATGTTATTCCACCTCGAGTTTTGAGGGAGTGGTGGCTTCCGTGCTGACCCCGCCCCTTGTTCAACTATATTCTCTAATGTCTCAATACTAACACTTTACCTCAGTGTTGGAAGCACGCATGTCCAACCTATTCTGAAGAAAGGTAGCCGCTCTGATTCCTTCTAACTAATCGCCCTATAGCTCTTCAACTTGGTTTCTATTAAGATCTTTGAAAACCCTTCTGCAACTAATCATTTCTTAGATCATCTGGAATCTCCTTCACTTCCTTTCCGATCGCCAGTATGGGCTTTCGGCGTTCGAGTTACTGGCGATATACCTTTCCTATCTGTACTGCATTTATGGTATTCCGCCCTTAAGGACTATAGGGAGAGCCTTGAGAGGTGGGGCATGAACATTTCCAAAGTATTTGACCGGGTATGGCACGCGTCACTGCTCCTCCAAGCTCCCTTCCTTTGGGTTTCCTCCCTCTCTCTCTTGGCTTACTTATGTCTAGTTTTCTTCTCAAATCGCTCAATGTCGCCTGTTTTTGACGGGGCGACTTCTTCTTCTTTTTCTGTTAATTGTGGTGTTAATTCAGGGTTCTGTCTTATCTCCTACTTTATGCTTACTTTTCATTAAACGATCTTCTCACCGTCACATCTAACTCTATCACTTCGTATGCTGGTGACTCGACCTTTCATTCTTTAAAACTCATTTCAAATTCCTTGCTCCCTCTTTCTTCTAGAAATGCCCTCTCGTCTTTAATCTTTCCGTATTCTATTTCTCGCTGTCTGGATATATTTCCGGGTGGGGTCGTCTCAACCTTGTGAAATTTAATTCTTTAAAAAACTCAACTTCTACAAATCTCCCTCTCTAAAACACCTTCCAACTTTCCTATCTCTTTCGAAGGTTCTCTCGTCCTCTCTTGTTAACAATATAAACATCCTTGGCCCTTAACATAAAAAAAAAAAAAATGTCTTGGAAACCTCACATCACAACGGTTGCTAAAGTGGCCTCAAAGAAACTGGTTCTGTTTAGACTGCGAGACTGTTTGCTTCAGCTATAAAGGGCCTCATCCGACCTTGTATGGAGTACTGCCTCTCATATCTGGGGGGGCTCTGGCTTCACCGGCTTTTTGGACAGGGTCGAGTCAAAGGCCAAAAGACTTATAAACTGTTCCGTACTTTCCACTTCACTTGACCCTCTATCTTTTGCGGCGCGTTGTTGGTGCTTTATCTCTTTTCTTTAGGTATTCCCGCAGCGGCAGGTGCTCGAGGGAACTTGTCACTCGCTACCTCCAACTTTACGACGTCCTCGTAGCACAAGGGGTGTTCTTGTGTCTGCGCATGAAGTTTTGTGTGGATATTGGCAACTCCAGGCTAGTTCGCTGCGGTGCTTCTTCTTTCCTGCCACTTTCTGTTCTGTGGAATTCCTTGCCATCTTCTGTTTTGTCCTGCTGAATTTAATCTCCCGCACTTCAAAGCCTGCCGTCTGTGCTCATCTGCGTAATTTTGCGTTTAGTTGTGTACTTCTGAGGCGTACAACACCCCCTCCTTTGAAATAGGGTGCTTCGCCCTTTAGTGGTGGTGACAACTGTGTAATATATATATATATATATATATATATATATATATATATATATATATTAACATATTATATATCATATAATATATATTATATATATATAATATATTATATATATATATATATATATATATATTACAGGGCGTACGGTGAAAAAAATTTTCGGGGGGGGGGGGGGGGGGGGGGGGGGGGGGGGGGGGGGGGTGGGGGGGGGGTTTCTTGAAATTATATCAAATTGGTATATATATTATATAGTATATATAATATATATTAGTATATATATATATATATATATATATATATATATATATATATTATAATATATATATATAATATAATAATAAAATAAAATGAGCAAAATTTACCTTATAGTACAAAATTTTCTCTCCTGGGACTTTTTTGCAAAAAGTGTAATTACTGCATCGGGATCCACTTCGATTTCCCTGTGAATGTTAATTAAAGCTAGACCTGTCAAACGATCTTGTCCCATTGAGTTTCTTAAGTACGTTTTTAAACGCCTTAATTTTGAAAATGATCTTTCAGGTGTTGCGGTTGAAACAGGGAGAGTTACTAATATTTGTAGTAGCTTCCATATATTTGGGAAGATAGTATTATTACAACTAGACAATGCATCTATTGCAGTGCAAGGTCTTGCATCACAACTTTTGTCATCCCATTTCTGTCTCCACAATTCAAATTCAGTTTCCAAGTTTCCTGGACTAGGAAGAAACTTTTCATAAAATCTGCAACAGATTTGGAGTTCAGAAAACGTAAACTTATCAGCACAATATCGTGATATAAATTTCTGAAGAACGGACAATAAGTCCTTATGTTTTTGAAATCGCTCTTCTAATTCTATAATAATTTTATTCAAAAATGGTATGAACACCTTTTATCTATAATAATGCTCAGGTTCAATATTATTTAAACCAGATACTTTCATTTGGCGAGAAGCACTTCGGGGGATCGAAATCGTTACATTAAATTTCAATGCAATGTACGTAACTTCTTCAAAGGTGCTTTTAAAAACAGATTTTGAATTTTAACGCCATTCATTCATAACGGCTATAAGATTACAAATGTGGTCACATGCTTCTATTAAATTACAATCAACGTTTTGAACTATTTTAGATAGTCCTAAAGTGGATGAAAGAACTTTGTAAAGGACAAAAAGTGTTACATAAAACTTACCTTCAAGTAAAGAATTTAGCATTTGGTATGCTTAATTGAGTTGAGGACTTTCCCGTTAGACACGTTTTTTTTTTTTTTTTTTTTTTGGGGGGGGGGGTTTCTAACCCCCCAAAACCCCCCCCCACCTTACGCCTTTGTATATATATATATATATATATATATATATATATATATATATATATAATATATTAATATTATATATATATATATATATTAGTATATTATATATATATTATATATTATATATTATATATATATATATATTTAATATATATATATATTATATATAATATAACACTTTCGCAGGCCATATCCCCGACGTTAGTACTTTAGTAAAGTTAGGGGTATTAAAGAAGTAAGTTTAAAGGAATCGTATACGACGAGTTTTTTTCGTCGCATACAAGTCTACAGTTTTTTTTAGAAAATCCTCAGTTGGATTCTCAGACCAATCGATGCTTATCATCATACAATAGCATTAAGGTTTCTGGCAGCATTCTATTTCTTGTCTTACTTAGTATTTGGTTCATAGTACTGAACGATCTTTTAACCGAGGCTATCGTTACAGGAATGACAAGAAAGATTTCACAGAACTTTTGTAACTCGCAATATCCCACGTTCCGCTTCCAATATTTTCGACAATGGGCTTTCATCTGCTTTAAATATTTCGCTTTCGAGCATGGAATTGATATAAAAAATAAAGGATTTCAGGTCAGCTAGTACACCTTCGCATTAAGCATCGGAAATCTGTCACAAAATTTTCTAACTTCAATATCCGGTAAATTTGTTAATAACTGAAACGTCTCAAAGCGACTAGCAAATATCATTATATCAATTGATTTGTCGTTGAACCTTTCTTTCAATTTCTTCGATTACACTATCGCAGTATATTTTCATCCCTTTAAATGCATTTTTTCTTATCTTCATCAAGGCAATCAGGCGCACTTCCAGTTAAAACTCCTCCATTTACACGCGAACGTTTTTTTTGTAGTTACTATTGACGTCTTCCATACTGATTTGCCAATTATTTTTGCAGGTGCAATTTTGTTCCAGTAATAGGGGGATGACATATATATATTATATATATATATATATATATATATATATATATAATATATTATATATTATATATATATATATATATTATATATATATATATATATACTATATATATATATAATATATATATATTATATATATAATATATATGAGATCATGAGAAAAATAAACACTAATAAATATATATTAACTAAGCCACTCCTTGACTAATAGGACCTTTTCCGAAAGAAATTTCTATAGCAATACCCATTTTCTCAGAAGTCAGAATTAACAACTTTGCTATTTTATTGCCATATCTATCATGTTTCCATGCATTCTGGCTGATTTTATTATTTATCGCTAGATAATATAGATTTAAACATACTTTTTATGTTTATTTGCTTTATTTTGTAATTTACGGCAAAAATTAATTCATGCTCGTTTTTCCCCGGGGGGGCACTCGACTGTCTCCGGGGGGGGCAAAGCCCCCCCCGGAGGTATGCCTGAAAGAAACACTGTATATATAATATATAATTATATATTATATATATATAATATATATTTTTGCGATCATATATATATTTTTTTTTTATATAAATATAAAATATATATATATATATATATATATATATATATATATATATATATATATATATTATATATATTATATATATATATATATATATATATATATATATTTTTAGATCGGAATCGGAATCGGAATCGGAATCAGCACTTTTGACTGGTATCGGAATCGGAATCGGCATCGGCTGGAAATTTGGAATCGTCCCATCACTAGTTTTTACTAAAATTTTTATTCTTTTTATTTTTATTACGTAAAAAAAAATTGGTGTTTTTACATACCCAAAAGCAGTAAATCAGTAAATCAGTAAATCAGTAAATCAAACCACCCACTCTATCCTCCTGTCCATCCGTGATCTATTGATCTATTGATCTATTGAGCTTATTGATTCAAGTCATTTTTAGTAAATTGTAATGTTTTAATTCCTAATCCAGTAAATTGCAGTAATTCCAAACAACCCAACCACACTTTGTCCCAACATGAGTTTTTTGAGCTATTGATCTATTGATCTATTGATCTATTGATTCAGGTCATATTTTTACTAAATTATCATGTTTTACATACCCTAAATCAGTAAATCAAACCAGTCATACCACATTGGTGCCCCCCCCCTCATCCATGATCTATTGATCTATTGATTCAAGTCACCATTTCGAGTATCATTTTGGGATAAACATAGCATAAAAATAAAGTTCTTTATATACTAACCAACGAATAATATGCTAACGTAACAAAAGTTTTTCACATTAATAAAGCTATCATAAGCACCATCTGAAAACTAAGAATATTAATGTACAACGAACAATCTAACACACCTTAACGCATGAGTAAACTACTAACATTAACAAAGTTTCCACCCTTAACAACAGTAAAAGTAACTAACATAGCATACAAAACGTAACCTTTTCATACTTTGTCAGCATGTCTCTAACATATCAATGTTAATTCTACATTAACTTGGTAATATTTAACAAAAATTTATCATAACCTTCTCTAATTATCATACAGACCAACGAATATATGCTAGCGTAACAAAGTTTTTTACATTATCATAATAATATTTAACAAAAAATTTATCATAACCTTACCTAACTATCATAATTCCCAACGAATAATTGCAAACATATCAAAGTTTTATCCAAACATAACATAAAATAAGTTCATTAGAGGAGGGGTGAGACGTCATCGTATTAGTTTACTGATCCTAAAGCAGTAAAGCAGTAAATCAGTAAATCAATCTACCAGCCCCACCCCTCCCCACCCTTCCATGATCTATTGATCTATTGATCTATTGAATCAGGTTACATTTCGAGTATCATTTCGGATAAACATATCATAAAAATAAAGTTCTTTATATACTAACCAACGAATATTTGCTAACGTAACAAAAGTTTTTCAAACATTAATAATACTTAACACACAACAGCCGAACGAATAAACAACCATCATTAACAACTTAACCAATAAAGCGAACATAGGGGAAGTAAAACAAGTTTTCATTTTTATAACATATTTTCATTGAAAAGAGTTATATAAATACATAAAAACATATAAGTTTATTTTAAATATATTAATTCATCTAAGCAGGAGACATGGGATTCAACATAAACTGAGCATGTTCTATATATCTCTCCAGAGATTCAACCCCCTTTGAAAGGATGTAAGTATAAATGCAATTCCGCACACCCTAACTAAAAAGCTTTTTCCACTCACGCTCGCTCAAAATCAAGTGTCTCTCTCAAACCAGAGAGATCGGCTTCTGAAGGATGCACTAGATTCGATCACCATCAGGACGAAGTCCTTCTCTCTTTAAGGAAAGCCACATATTTCAGTGTAAATATCGTAGATTACCCAATGAGCTATATGTATTAAGTCCTCAAGTATATCGACGTCGTCAAGATGTGATGTTAAGGGCAAGATCCAATTTTAGTGCCTGGCGAGCCCCATTTTCAAGATGTTCGAAACTGTGAAACCTAGTACATGTAAATACCAGAAAGGGGGACACTAATCGATGGTTTTCCAATAGTTGGCGTACATCAAGGCTTTTTACATTGTCACGCGACGAAGAAAACAGCATCTATTCTATTGAGAATCTCTTCAAACTGTCTTCCACCGCTAGAATATTTTACAACGAGTCGATGTATCAGATGACACACACTTAGCCTTTACCCAGGCTCCTGTGATATCAATAATCTTGACGAATTCTTCAACAGAAATGAATAAGGGTCTATTATTTACACCTCCGGCTGGAATACAAATAATGTATCTGACTCCACTTGGTTTACGATTAAATATAAATGACACATCGTCGGAAATAACGAAGGTCCTAGTAGAAAGGTAGTATCACTCCCAATATATCGAGGGAGGGGTGAGACGTCACGTAGTCAACACAGCGAACAATATCCTACTGATGAAACTCGAGTGTATAAACAGTCCCCAAATGTAATGAGATTCTTTCTTTCAACCAACCAATCAGAAGAAAGTAAACAAGAATAAGACGTACGAATGAACCCATATCAGATCGAAAGTACGTATAATCTAGCCCGACAACAACAACAACAACAATAATATTAATAATAATTAGACAAACAAAACAAAACATTAACAAAGTTTTATCCAAACTGACATAAAAATAAGTTCTTTGAATAAAATATCAATAGTAAAGTGTAATAATTTTAGTGGTCCTAAAGCATTAAAATCAGTAAAACAAAGCGTTCAAATCAATAAAGCGTCCAACCCTGTCCTCCCCACTCTCCCCACCACCCTTCTATGATCTATTGATCTATTGATCTTATGATTCACCATATTTCGAGTATCATTTTTGGATAAATAACATAAAATAAGTGTTTTATATACTGACCAATGAATTTTGCTAACGTAACAAAGTTTCACATCAATAAAGCTAATATATCAATAACATGAATAAGAATATAATGTACACGACAAAAACCTAACATACCTACGCGCGAATAAACCGTCAACATTAACAAAGCTCCGTACTTAACAGCATCAATTATCATTATTTTATTATTATTTATTATATTATTATTATTATATTATTATTATTTATTATTATTTATTTATTATTATATTATTATATTATTATTGATTATTAATTATTATTTTATTATTATTATTTTATTAATTATTATTATATAATTATTATTATTTTATTATTTTTTATTATTATTATTATTATTATTATTATTATTATTATTATTATTAATTATTATTATTATTATTATTATTATTATTTTATTATTATTATTAATTATTATCATAACAAAGTTTTAAGCAACCGTAAAGTTAACATATATGCACCTAAACTAAGACATAACTTAACCTTACGTACGAAATAAACAGTCAACATTTCAAAGTACACTGATTACTAGCAAGTAAGTAAACTACCACGGCATCACAACGTAACGCAACTTGTCTACACCACTGCAAGAACCTAAGCTAACATACTTACCGAGTGTTTTGACGCTATATAAACACAGATGTTCAGTTAGCGCTTCATGGCAGCTTTAGCAAATTAGGGTTCTTTCATGTTTAATACAAAAAGATTTCCAACACGAATGCGCCCTTCATCAACATAAGCTCAATCTTTGCTATACATAACCGATCAATTTACAGTGACGAGCCCCCCCCCCTACATGGAGATCACCCAGAGAGATGCCATGAAGACCATCTTCGGGTACCCCGAATGGGGTGTTAGCGTAATGGCAGCAAGCCCGTAAAGATATCACCAACAATCGTAGAGGAGGGGTGTAAGCGGTAAGGACACAGCCCGAAGGGCTGTGCCCTTATGTTACCGCTTACACCCCCTTCGGGGTACCCGAAATGGGTCTTCGGGCTGTGCCCTTACCGCTTACACCCCCCTTCGGGGTACCCGAGATGGGTCTTCATGCATCTCTCTGGAGTGATCTCCATGTAGTGGGGCTCGTCGCTGTAAATTGATCGGTTATGTATAGCAAAGATTGAGCTTATGTTGATGAAGGGCGCATTCGTGAAAGCTTTTGTATAAACATGAAAGTAACCCTAATGCTAAGCCTGCCATGTAAGCCTAACTGAACATCTGTGTTTCATATAGCGTCAAACCTCGGTACGTATGATAGTTAAGGTTTCTTTGCAAGGGTGTGACAAGTTGTTTACGTTTTGTGATGCACGTGGTAAGATTACTTACTGCTAATTAATCAGTGGTACTTGATAATGTTGACTGTTTATTTCGTACGTAAAGGTAAGTTTATGTTCTTAGTTTTAGGTGATATTAATGTTAATGTTATGTTTGTTTAAAACTTTGTTATGATTAATAAAATAATAATAATTAATAATAATAATAATTAATAATAATAATAATAATAATAATAATAATAATAATAATAATAATAATAATAATAATAATAATAATAATAATAATAATAATAATAATAATAATAATATAATAATGTTTTGGGCCGGGTTATGTTTACGGAACTTTGGTTAACGTTGGACGGTTTATTCGCGCGTAAGGTTATGTTTGGTTTTGTCGTTGTACATTATATTCTTAGATCTGGTAATGCTATGTTAGTAGCTTTAATTGATGGTGAAAACTTTGTTACGTAGCATATATTCAGTGGGTCAGTATATAAAACACTTATTTTTATGTTTATGTTTATTGCAAAATGATACTCGAAATATGGTTTGAATCGTTATGAGTCATTAGATCAATAGATCATAGAAGGGTGGTGGGGAGAGTGGGGAGGACAGGGTTGGACGGATTGCTTTACTGATTTACTGATTTAATGCTTTAGGACCACTAAATTATTACACTTTACTATGATATTTTATTCAAAGAACTTATTTTTATGTCATGTTTGGATAAAACTTTGTAATGTTTTGTTTTGTTTTGTCTAAGTTTGTTTCATATTATTGTGTTGTTGTTGTTGTCGGGCTAGATTATACGTACTTTCGATCTGATATGGTTCGTTCGTACGTCGTATTCTTGTTTACTTTCTCTTTGGTTGAAAGAAAGAATCTCATTACATTTGGGGACTGTTTATACACTCGAGTTTCATCAGTAGGATATTGTTCGCTGTGTTGATACGATGACGTCTCACCCCTCCTCTACGATTGTTGGTGATATCTTTACGAGGACCTTCGTTATTTCCGACGATGTGTCATTTATATTTAATCGTAAACCAAGTGGAGTCAGATACATTATTTGTATTCCAGCCGGAGGTGTAAATAATAGACCCTTATTCATTTCTGTTGAAGAATTCGTCAAGATTATTGATATCACAGGAGCCTGGGTAAAGGCTAAGTGTGTGTCATCTGATACATCGACTCGTTGTAAAATATCTAGCGGTGGAGACAGTTTGAGAGGTTCTAATAGAATAGATGCTGTTTTCTCGTCGCGTGACAATGTAAAAAGCCTTGATGTACGCAACTATTGGAAACCCATCGATAGTGTCCCCTTCTGGTATACATGTATAGGTTTCACAGTTCGAACATCTGAAAATATTACAGCTTTGATTAAAATGAAAAACGAATTAACATCACATCTTGACGATGTCGACATACTTGAGGACTTAATACATATAGCTCATGGGGTAATCTACGATATTTACACTGAAATATGTGGTTTTCCTTATAATGAGGTATACAGGAGTGTGTTAATAACTAGCAACATGGATAAGTTTACTTCTCTCTGGCTTGAGAGAGTGCGTGCTGTTGAACCAAAATATGCAGAAAAATGGTATAGTGTTGCAGAATGCATTTATACTTACATCCTTTCAAAGGGGGTTGAATCTCTGGAGAGATATATAGAACATGCTCAGTTTATGTTGAATCCCATGTCTCCTGCTTAGATGAATTAATATATTTAAAATAAACTTATATGTTTTTATGTATTTATATAACTCTCTTTTCATTGAAGAATATATGTTATAAAATGAAAACTTGTTTTACTTCTCCCCTATGTTCGCTTTATTGGTTAAGTTGTTAGTGATGGTTGTTTATTCGTGTGGTTGATGTGTGTTAAGGTATTTATTAATGTGAAAACTTTTGTTACGTTAGCATATTCGTTGGTTAGTATATAAAGAACTTATTTTTATGGATATGTTTATCCGAAATGATACTCGAAATGTAACCTGATTCAATAGATCAATAGATCAATAGATCATGGAAGGGTGGGGAGGGGTGGGGCTGGTAGATTGATTTACTGATTTACTGCTTTACTGCTTTAGGATCAGTAAACTATTACACTTTACTATGATATTTTATTCAAAGAACTTATTTTTATGTTTATGTTTTGGATAAAACTTTGAAATGTTTGCAATTATTCGTTGGGATATTATGATAGTTAGTAAGGTTATGAATAAATTTTTTTTGTTTAAAATATATAATGTAATGTTTAAAAAACTTGTTAGCTAGCAAAATTCGTTGGTCTTGTATGATAATTAGAGAAGGTTATGATAAATTTTTGTTAAATATTACCAAGTTAATGTAGAATTAACATTGATATGTTAGAGACATGCTTGACAAAGTATGAATAGGTTACGTTTTTGTATGCTATGTTAGTTACTTTACTGTTGTTAAGCGTGGAACTTTGTTAATGTTAGTAGTTTACTCATGCGTAAGGTGTGTTAGGATTGTCGTTGTACATTATATTCTTAGTTCAGATGGTGCTATGTTAGCTTTATTAATGTGAACTTTTGTTCGTTAGCATATATTCGTTGGTTAGTATAAAGAACTTATTTTTATGCTATGTTTATCCAAAATGATACTCGACATGTTTGGACAGAAGTGTTGGTTGGGTGGTTTGAATTACTGATTTACTGATTTAGGGAATGTAAAACATTAACAATTTTACTAAAAATGACTTGAATCAATATAGCTCATAGATCAATAGATCAATAGATCACGGATGGACAGGAAAGTGGTTAGAGTGGGTGGTTTGATTTACTGATTTACTGATTTACTGATTTACTGATTTACTGCTTTTGGGTATGTAAAAACACCAATTTTTTACGTAATAAAAATAAAAAGAATAAAAATTTTAGTAAAAACAAAAAGTTTTAACGAAATAAAATTAAAAATTAAAAGTTTTAGTAAAAACAAAAAATTTTAAGCAACAAAAAAAAAAAAAATTAAAAAGTTTTAAAAAAAACAAAACAAAACAAAAGGTTTTAAAGAAAAAAAATTTAAAAAATAAAAGTTTTTAGAGTTGTTATGAAAACATAAGACATTAGCAAAAACATAAAATGTTTTTAAATAAATTTCCTTGTGGTCGAGACCCTGTGACATACAAGAATCGAATGTATAGCTTAATGTTTCACGAAAACGAACCAACCAAGAATCATAGTATTGGTATGTTTCGAAAGTGGGAGGAAGTTTGAACATTTCTCGACATGTTATCTGATTAATGCTCTAAGTGAAACAGGAACCACCATCAGCTTCGTACACCGTTTGTTCTTGTATGCATTGTTAGTTACTTTTAGTGTTTGTTAAGTTATGGAACTTTGTTATTGTTAGCCATTCATTCGATCATAAAGTTATGTTAGGTTTTGTCATTGGGCCGTTATATTCTTAGTTCAGGATATGATATGGTTAGCTTTATTGATTTGTGAAAACTTTGTTTACGTTAGCCATATATTTGTTTGATCCATATGATAATTTAGGTAAGTTTATGGTAAACTTATTGTTAAATGTTACTATGTTAATGTAAAAAATAACAGTGATATGTTAAGAGATATGTTTGAAAAACGTGTGAATAGGATACGTTCTGTATGCAATGTTAGTTAACTTTACTGTTGTTAAGTATGAAACTTTGTTAATGTTTAACTGAATTATTTGTGTTTAAGAAATGAGTTAGGTTTTGACTATGTACATTATATTCTTGTTTAGGTTTATATGTTAGCTTTTTAAATTGATATGAAAAATTTGGTCACGTTAGCATATATTCGTTGTCTGTATGATAATTTAGGTTAGGTTATGATAAATTTTGTTAAATGTTATATGTTAATGTAAAAATAAACGTGATTATGTTAGAGCTTGTTTGAAAAAAAAGTGTGAATAGTGGGGGGTACGGCTGTAAAGCTGCGTCAGTTTAAACTTTCCCTATTGTTTAAGTATGGTATTTTGTTAATGCCGACTGTTTATTCGTGTTTAAGGTATGTTAGGTTTGATGTTATACATTAGATTCTTACATCAGGTTATGTTATGTTAGCTTTATTGATGTGAAAACTTTGTTATGTTAGCATATACGAGGGTTAGTATAAAAGAACATATTTTTTGGGCTACGTTTATCCAAAATGATACTCGAAATATGACTGGAGTCAATAGATCAATAGATCAATAGATCAATAGATCAATACCTCAATAGATCAGGGCTGGGAGGGAGGTGTGGTTTGATTTAATGATTCACTGATTTACCGTTTTAGGGTATGTAAAAACACAATTTTTTTACGTTATAAACTTGAAAAGTGTAAAATTTTAGTAAAAACAAAAAAGTTTTAAAGAAATAAAATTAAAAATTAAAAGTTTTTTTAAAAAAACAAAAAGTTTTAAGGAAATAAAATTAAAAATAAACAAAAGTTTTTTAAAAAAAAAAAAGTTTTAAAGAAAAGTAAATAAAAGTTTTTTAAAAACAAAAAGTTTTAAAGAAAAAATTAAAAAGAAATAAAAGTTTTTTAAAAACAAAAAGTTTTAAGGAAATAAAATTAAAAATAAATAAAAGTTTTTTAAAAACAAAAGGTTTTAAAGAAATGAAATTAAAAATAAAATAAACAAACACATCGCTATACTGATTTGTTAAAATGAATATTTACTCATCAGCTCCGTGCCTGTTCGTTCTGTATGCGTTGGTTAGTTACTTTAACTGATGGTAAGTAATGAAAACTTTGTTACATATTAACAGTTTATTCTTGCTTAAAGCTGTGTTTAGGTTTTTTTTCGTTGTCCAGGTTATATTCTTGCTTCAGACTATGATATGTTAGCTTTGTTAAGCCAAAACTTTGTTACGTTGGCATATATTCGTTGATCAGTATGATAATTAGGTACGATATGGTAAATATCACCATGTTAATGCGAAAATAGTAATGATATGTTAGAGATATGTTTGAAAACGTGTGAACAGGTTACGTTTTTGTATGCTACGGTAGGTACTTTACTGTTGTTAAGTATGGAACTTTGTTAATGTTAACGAATTATTCATGCATAAGGTATGTTAGGTTTTGTCGCTGTATATTATATTCTTAGGTTAGGGTGTGATATGTTAGCTTTATTGATGTGAAATCTTTGTTACGTTAGCATATATTCATTGATCAGTATGATACTTACATAATGTTGTGATAAATTTTTGTTAAATGTTACTATGTTAATGTAAAAATATCAGTGATATGTTTAAAAAAAGTGTAAGCAGGTTACGTTCTGCGCTCAATGTTAGTTACTTTACTGATGTTAAGTACGGAACTTTGTTAATGTTAACTGTTTATTCATGTTTAAGATGTGTTAGGTTTGTGAGTGTACGTTATATTCGTAGTTCAGGTGATGCTATGTTTGCTTTATTGATGTGAAAACTTTGTCACGTTAGCATATATTCATTGATCAGTATGATATTTAGACAAGGTTATGATAATATTTTGTTAAATATTACTATGTTAATGTAAAAATATCCATGATATGTTTGAAAAAGGTCTGAGTAGGACGTGTTAGGTTTGTCGTTGTACATTATACTCTTAGTTCTGATTATGACACGTTAGCATTATTGATGTGAAAACTTTCTTACGCTAGCATATATTCATTGATCAGTATAATAATCAGCCCATGTTATGATAAAATTTTGTTAAATATTGCTATGTTAATGTAAAAATATCCAGGAATGGGGTAGGGAGGAGGGAGGGGTAGGTGGTTAGATTTACTGATTTACAGGTTTAGGGTATGTAAAAACACAAATTTCTCAACTTATAAATATGAAAAGCGTAAATTTTAGTAAAAACAAACTGTTTAAAACATATAAAACAAAAATAAATGAAAGTTTTGTGTTATGTTATACAAAATATGACATGAATCAATAGATCATAGATGGGAAGGGGCGTGAGGTGGGGGAGGCTGAGGAGGCTGGGGGAGGCTGGGGAGGCTCAAGAGGCTCCAGAGGCTCCAGAGGCTCAGGAGGCTCTAGAGGCTGTTTGATTTATATAAAAAACGTAAATTTTTTAAGTTATAAACTTAAAAAGAATAAAATGTTTAATTTTTTTTTTTTTTTTTTTTTATTTATTATTTATTTTATTTTAATTATTTATTTATTTATTTATTTATTTATTTATTTATTTATTATTTATTTTTTCCAGTTTCCAGTTTCCAGGAATCCATTTTCCAGTTTCCAGGAATCCATTTTCCATTTTCCAGTTTCCAGGAATCCATTTTCCAGTTTCCAGGAATCCATTTTCCATTTTCCAGTTTCCAGGAATCCATTTTCCAGTTTCCAGGATTCCAGGATTTCCAGCGGTCTCCAATATCCTTACTCAACTACTAGTGTGTGTGCGTGTGCGTGTGCGTGAGCGTGTGCGGGTGCGTGTGCGTGTGCGTATGCGTGTATATTCTACTTTGTATGGACGTATTTTCTTAGCATATATATATATATATATATATATATATATATATATATATATATATATATATATATATATATATATATATATATATATATATATATATATATATATATATATATATATATATTATTTAAATTTATATATATATATATATATATTTATATTATATATCATATATATATATATATATCTATATAATATATATATATATTTTATATATAATATTATATATTATATATATATATATATAAGTATATATATATTATATATATAATATTATATATATAATATATATTATATATATATTTTTTTTTTTTAATTTTTAATTTTTTTATTTTTTTTTTTTTTTTTTTTTATTTATTAATTTATTTATTAATTTATTATTTTTTTTTTATTATTTATTTATTTATTTATTTATTTATTTAATTAATTAATTTATTAATTAATTAATTAATTTATTAATTTTTTTAATTAATTTATTCATATTTATTGTTTCGAAAAAAACCTGCGGTTTTTTTCGTCGATAGAAGGGCGGAAATTCCCACGTTATTCAAGGGTCGGTCGGTCGGTCGTTTACTTCCGGTTTTACTTCCGCCATCCAATATGGCCTCTCCACTACTGTTGGGTATACACTAAAATGTTTTAAATAAATGATGTGTAACTCGCCTCAATTCAATTTACTCTGAAGATGTTTATACTAGATGTGAATTGATTTAAATAAAGTTATAGGCAAATTTTTTAAGAATCGAATTAATAAAATTTTTCCATCTTAAAAAAAGAAAAAGACATTAGTTTTATTTTTGATACTTTTAGAAGAGGGATAAATCAATGCCTTTCTTAAACTACTCGAGATCCCAACTGTTTTTCATAAAGTTCCTTATTATAGAGTATTTTAAAGAAGGACTTTTCTTTCGACTTACGTCATGCTCTTTTACTTAACTATTTTGTTGCTGCAAATTTCAGACTTTTATGTATTTGCACACGAGAAACATCGAGTTCTAAATTTGGGAATTTGTCATATAGTTATTTTTGAACACCCTGTAAGTAAAGTGTGTACAAAATTTAAGGTTAATTATTTTTTTAGATTAAAACTTTCTTAAAGCTGTAACTTCCCACAAAATTTAAAACATTAAATTAATAAAACAATCACCCAAAAAATTATATTTTCATCGAATTTGTGGTCCTTGTGAGTTTCATGGCTCAGTGAATTTTTTTTTTTCATATATTGTTATTATATGATATTAACAATATATTTGAGTGCTGATAAGCAGAATCAAAAAATTTTAAATACAAAAAAAAAAAAAAAAGGAATTATTTAATAAAATCGTACTTTTTTAAGCATATGTACGTCTGGCAGCTACCGGGAAGCGAGAAGACTACGAAAATGCAAAAAATCTTATTTGCAAGAACCCGAATACAAGAGAAAAAAATTTACGGCAAAGTAGATCCATTTAGTTTAGGTATAAGTTAAGGTTAGCTTTTTTTACTGCCTTCAAAGTTCAGGTTATAACAAGTATTGTTAAGTATGCATAGAATCAATATATGAGAAAAAATCAATAAGGAACGAATTTAACCCGAAACATTATTTTTTACCCTACCTTAAATTCTTTCAGGCATTAACACTAAAATGCCTTTTCTTTCTCATGCAAATTGAACGTTTTTGCTTACTTTATTATTTAATTTTTAATATTTTCAAATTTCATATCTTTCTTAGCATCTTAATTAATTGCTAGTATCATATATATTAACAATATTTGAAAAAAAAAAAAACTAAAAAAAAACAAAAAAAAAAACAAAAAAAACTAAAAAAAAACTTAAAAAAAACTAAAAAAAAACTAAATTCACTGATCCATGAAATTCCTAAGGTCCGAATTTGTTACAAAATTTTGACAAAAAGTTTATGTTGAAACAAAAAATTTTAAAAGCCAAGTTTAATTTACCAAACCAATTCCTTACAAAGTTTAATATCAAAATACCTGAAAATGTGTTCTAGGAACTACCAAAGCTGAGATAATAAAGTTAAAACTAACTACTATAATGCCAAAAAAATGACCTGCCCAAAGGCGCAAAAATTTCCAAACTATTGAAACCAGTGTCATAAAGAGAACAAATTATGATTTTGAACTGTCAGCATATAAGGTTAACAATCATGGAAATTATTTTTTTTAAAAGTGATGGCAGCCATTTTTTTTAGACCATTTCGAATCCAAAAAGAAGAGAATTGATGGTTAGAGAGATGGGGAAA
>JABUQX010093981.1:22500-35000 GCA_015478945.1 Trachelipus rathkii
AATATCTGGAACAGTTGATTATGAAGCTACACACATCCCAAATAATAGTAACCAATTCTTAAACACTCTTGACTTATGCTTCACCAATTCTCCTTGTTATGAATGCACCCTTTTCCCTCCTATCAGCAAATCTGACCACAATCTTGTAGCTCTTAAATATAAAACTTTATCTCCAGCAACTCCACACTGCCCTAAAAGGAACTTTTTGGCAGTTTAATCGTGCTAATTAGGGGTCATTGATTCGCATCTTAGCTAACTATCTTTGGAATGAATCCTGTTCCGGTGAACGACTCGGTATTTGCTGAAAAGGTGGTGGCCGTGATCACCGAATTGATGATCAGATTAATTACATGCATCTTCAACTAAATCATTTTCACCCTAAAATTCATGCTTCGATGGCACTTGCTCTTGTGCCATTCAGGAGCTAGACAAGGCATATCGGAATTGGACAAATTCTCGTTTTCCTATCACTCTACTAATTTTCATTCTGCCCGGAATCATTGCAGGGATGTTATTTGACAGGCTAAGCGTGATTTCCCTAAAAGGAAGTAGTTTGGCCTTCTTAGTTCTACTACTGAAAGAAAAATTTTAACCTCTTGCCAAATACATCTCTAATCACTTCTGTAAATTTGTTTTTCTCCCTCTTATTCGTTCTGATGTTTCTGCTGCTAACACTCCTGAAGAGGTTAATCTATTTGGGTTTCTTTTTTTTTTTATCTAGTTCCACCTTGGACGATTCCGTCACCCCTCCTCCTACTCCTTCTCCTCTCAGACGTCCCATGCCTCTACCTGTCTTTACTCATGATCGGGTGCATGTGATCCTGAGTTCTATGAACATCAGGAAGGTTAGTGACCCGGACGGCATTCATCCCCATGTTTTGAAGGAGTGTGCTTCTGAACTGGCGCCTGTCCTCGTACACTAATACTCTCTATGCCTTAATACTAATAATTTTCATCAGTACTGGAAGCGTGATTATGTTCCAGAAAAAGGGTAGCAGCTCTGATCCTTCTAACTATCGTCTTATAGCACTAACTTGTATTATGTCTAAAATCTTTGAAACTCTTTTTAAATCTCCCTTCCTGAATTGTTTGGAGTCTCATTCCTTTCTTTCAAATCATCAATATGGCTTTCGACGCTCGGTCAACTGATGACATACTTTCCTTAGTTTCCTATTTCACTGTTCTATGGTCTCCCACCCTTAGGGACAATGGGGGAGTCTTGCGTTGTGGCGGTTGACAAATCGAAAGCTTTTGAAATATATAGTATATATACTACTATATATTCCATATATTATATATATAATATATATAGTATTATATATATATATATATAATATATATATAATATATATATATATATATATATATATCTACCTGGTAGCTCCCCGGTGCTCTCCTGCTAGCTGCGGTCCGAATGAGATATTGTTGCCACCACAGCGGACTACTCATAGATCCGTCAGAGAGAGAGAGAGAGTAGAGAGAGGAGAAGAGAGAGAGAGAGAGAGAGAGAAGGAGAGAGAGAGAGAGAGCAGAGAGGACGAGGTATTCGAATTTGCGCTGGATGTCCGGTCAGGTCCGAGCAATTTAGTAAGAGATGACTTGGACGTCATTGTTAGTTGGAGAGGACAAACTGCTTTGACAGTGGGCGAGAGGGAGTATTGTAAATCTAAATTTATATTGCCTCACCGGGGGGGGAGGATAGTGCCGCAGAGTGAGAAGGCGACAGCCATTGCTCTGGCTTGACGTGGCCAGAGTTTGTTCTGCGGGAGGAGTGATGGAGTTGTTTGAATATTCGGAATCGCTCATTGTGTTAACTGTGTGTGATGTGTGGATGTGTTTGATAAATAAAAATGTTTGGTGGCCGGGGGAAAGCGTGTTAGTATAGTATCTAGTATATTTATATATAATATATAAATATATAATAATATGATATATATATAATATATATAGTATATATATTATTATATATATATATATATATATATATATATATTGCCAAAATATATTATAATATATATATATATATATATATGATAATATATATATTATATATAGTATTATATTATATATATATATAAGTAATATTATATATATATATATATATATATATATATATAGTATATATTATATATATATATATATATAATATTATATTATATATATTTATATTGAGCAAGATGTGATTTTTTCTTTCTTGGTGGTGGAGGGTGTGTTGAATATTGTTTGGTGTAGGGGATTGTCTGTTTAGAGTCGATCTGCTGTAAATAAGCTGCAGCCCATTCATATCAAAGATGGGTTTTTATAGGAAATTTTTCGTATCTGTGTTGCAAGGAGGATGGTTGCATGATGTGTGGCAGCCTGTTTGATTATTTCTGACGTGCTTTCTTTTGAAAGCTCTCAAGTTTTTGGATGCTTGGTTCTGAGTGCCTACAGGCGCTTATGTCAGGTGATGCTATAGTTGGAAATGGGACGGAGGTATTGCCGGTATAGAGTAGTGATGGACTCTATGTGTTGGCCTAAATTTGTCCGGTTGGTGTTTTTTTTGGCATTTAGTTTATGTATGCTCTTAGGAGAGTTATGTTTCTTTTTTATATGGGGTGGGGGTGAATGTCATTGTGTGTTATTAAAAGTTAAACCAAGGATGGTTGGTTTTTATTGAGAACGGAGAGTGGCTTGAGAGGAAACTCGTTAATGCGTATTTGCAAATCTTTTCTGTCAGGTGTGAGCTTTGTGATGGAGGATTTTTGGGGATAGGAAATCATTCTGTTCGCTGATAACTATAAGAAAGCGAATGTAGAGGCTTGCCAACACTGATTGTCATAGACGGGAACTTCCAATTTTCTTTCAAAACAACTAACTTATCGTTTCTCAAAGCAACGCGAATCACTTTATTAAACTATTCCTAAAAGTGCATCCAAAAAAATTCATCCCCCAAGGCAACCACTAACATTTCAATTCCAACTTTTGGAAAGAAATAAACTCCATAATAAAGCAAAGAAACAATAAAGCCCAAAAATAATCAATTCAATATTATCATGTCGCATTACTCTAAAATTAGCCATAAACCTACAACACCCACCAATAAATAGATTAACAATTAAATGAATTAGATAATTAAAGAACAATCAAGAACCTTCACCATTTAGTCCACTAGAGATTTTAAAAACCATCAAAAAACTCAGAATCACAGCCCTATGTCCAGACAAATATCTAATAACCACCTCAAGCATCTTATAGATAATGCCATCGCAGTCCTAACAAATGTTCAATAGAGCATGGCAAACCAACACCATTGATCCCACCATTCCGGAAACACGAACACATAATCCTCATACTAAAGCCTAATGAATCACCCAACAAGTGACAAGGCAACAATCCAGCTTCGTAAAGACCTATATCATTGCTTTCTACAATATTTAAATTTTTCGAGAGATTAAGCCTGAATAGCATTCCCCTCTCATATACACATGGTTTTAGACAAAGAACACATTCCTACTACCACAATGCTTACCGATCGAACACAACAAGCCTTCACTGGATTTACCCAAACCATACGACCCTCCCCACCTTTCCTAATTAGCATATATTGATAAACAAAGCATTTGAGCAGTTCTACGTCACTCTTCTAATAAACCAAATCTTAAACACAGAAATCAGCCATCAATGACAAGAAAATAATAGCAATTTTTCTATTCGGTCCCACCGCAATAGCCCCACAAGGACGCCACACTCCCCGTACATACAGGTTGTATATTGAATCCTCCAGCTGGAACTGTACGTCCATCTCCTCACCCTGTAAATTTTTCACTTATTTCTCATTCACATCTTCATTTATGTTTCAGGGCCATAAAACATGGTTCAAGCAATAATAACAATTAGACTTTTACAACCTCTGCCCATGAGTTCTGAACATTTAGATCCACAGAGATTTTTATAGAGAAAGCTTATTTGATTTGAATAAACAAGCTAAATGTTCCATCGACGCGTATAGGAGGCCTGGGAATAAATCGTAATATGCTGCAGTAGTTCAAAAAATGATACAGATAGCCTGCAATTACACGTTGAAGCGCCAGATCTCTCTATATTAAGAGAATGGGCTGAACATGGTATGAAAAATGCTAATGGATTGATCTCTTTAATTCTTACTTGCAGGTTGGAATACAGAATATCCCCGACATTTAAGCAGCATTGTCATTGGTTTGTCCTCGACAATTAATTATAAGTTATAGTCTAATTCTTTGCTAATTACTATTATATTTAATTCTTTTAGGTCCCATGCGAAAATAAGGCTTGTGTGTGCATATATATATATATATATATATTATATATTATGATATATATATATATATATATATAATATATATATATATATATATATATAATATCATATATATATATATATAATATATATATATATATATATAATATATTAATATATATATATAATATATATAGATAGGTAGGTAATGTTAGATTAGATTGCTAAATCGTGTAATTGAACTATGGATGTCTCGTTGAATTTTGTCGTGAATTGTGGATCGGTCGGTGATTTCGTTGTTGGTAACTCAACCCGAACCATTATAATAATTATATAAAGAACAAATATATTAAATATATATAAAATTATTTATAGATATTCATAGATGCTTTATAAAAATTGCAAATTCACACAATTTAGAATTGAAAATAAAATAATTTTGTAGACAATCTTTGTTTAGAATCTTTCTCAGAACTGAAGATATGAAAGAAAACGTATTTAATAGGAACCTATTTAAATATTCTCTCCACTCTCTCCCTCTCTCTCTCTCTCTCTCTCTCTCTCTCTCATCCTCTCTCGTTTTAATCTCACTTTTCTTCTCTCTCTCTCTCTCTCTCTCTTCCGCTCTCTCCTCTCTCCTCTCTCTCACTCTCTCTCCTCCTTCCATCTCTCTCTCTCTCTCTCTCTCTCTTCAAGTTGTTTGCCGAAAAAAAAATTACCTGAAAAACATTTACGCTTGAAGACAATTCTTTAGATTTGGATAGTCTTTAAAGAAATCAAAAAAAAAACTTGCCCTCATGGGCAGTGCCCTATTCTTGAAGAGGAAGCATTCTATGTAATTGCTACCTAGTATCTGGAGGATGAATCAAACCCGGAACCTATGCCATGGGACTGTGTCACACTTCCGTTTGTGTCACTTATTAGACTTGTCCCTATAACACCACTCTATAAATCGATTTAAGAACAATCTCAATAAAATCTTAAATTCATCTGTCGTTTTGGAAAATCATTACTTCTAAGAATATTAAGAACAAGCAAATGTTAATAGGAACAACGACAATGTTAAAAATCATTAAAGCAAAGACTTTGGAACAAACTTTGATTTCCCCATAATATAAAGATCAACTAAAGTGTGCCCTATTGAAAATACTGAATGGCCTTTATACTTTAAAATAATATTGATCAAAAGTTTCCCAATCTTCGATTTGGCAGTAGCCATCTTAGCTTTACTTAGTTATTGAATAATTAATTAGTTCTAAAAAAATTGTGAGGAAATTGGACTCACAAAAATTGAGAGGAAATTGGACTCACAAAAAAAGAGAGGAAATTGGACTCACAAAAAAAGAGAGGAAATTGGACTCACAAAAAAGAGAGGATATTGGACTCACAAAAAAAGAGAGGAAATTGGACTCACAAAAATAGAGAGGAAATTGGACTCACAAAAAAAGAGAGGAAATTGGACTCACAAAAAAAAGAGAGGAAATTGGACTTACAAAAAAATAGTAAATAACCTTTTATATATTTGCGATTAAGAAATGTTCAAATTTATGTGGAACATTAAAAGACATTTTAACTCGAAACATTTTCATATTTAATATATATATATATATATATAATATATATATATATATATTATAAATCTATTTTGCAATTATGTATATTCATATATATATATAAAATAAAAATATATATATATATAATATATATATAATATATAATATATATATATATATATATATATATATATATATATATATATATATATATATATATATATATATATATATATATATATATATATATATATATATATACTTTAATACAGATTTTCTCTTTCATCAATATGACTATACCGTCTCCCCTGCGAACAAAATTTTGAATAATGTCTCAAAAATTTCAAATAATTCTGGTTCAATGAATGACCTAAAAGATCAATTCTCTTCAGGTCACGAAATTCGTTTATTTTCATCCCCAGTTAAATCTCTCACTCCACAGGGTCTCATCCCTTTTTTTCCACATATAAAAGGGTCTCTTCCCTTTTTCAGCTATATAAGGGTCTCATCTTTTTTTTTTTTTTTTCTAGAGTTCTTCTGTTCCTGAAAGTTTAGAGACATCTTTCTCGCTTCCAACTCTATAATAGGCATATAGAAATATAAGAATTTAAGCTATTGTCTCTCCTTAAAAAATAATAACGTGACAGCGAATAGTACGATTCGAGTCAAGAGATATATGGGCCAGGATTCGCTCCTCGCAAGAATTCTATGATAGCAATTACTAGAGATCTCCTTCCTTTAATAAGCTATGCCCATAAGGTGTTGAACTTCTTTTTTAAGCAAAAAAGAGAGGCTTCAGATTCGATGTACGGATAAACTGATGTAAGACAAAGCAATTCACGAAAGTTGTCAAAGTGAAACGCTATACCCACAAATTGCAACTAATTTCGCTACAAAAATTTCCCATGTTAAAACCCGGAAATATGAAACTTTTTTGCATATACGAAACGTATAGTATAATATGTAACGATTAACTATAATAGTATAAAAAAAAGTATAAAATGAATAATCATAATATAATAAATAATCATAATATTAATAACAAATAATAATAATAATAATAAGAATGAATAATAATAAATAATAATAATAATATAATAATAATAATAATAATATTGAATACTAAATAATAATAAAAATAAAAAATTATCATAGTGATGGCAAGCGTTTGCCGCCCCGGCCCTTTTCGAATATGAAGGAATAGAGATATTTGCTTTAAACTCTGGACATATAAATCTACTGTATGATATATCTCGTAATCCGTGTAAATTTCAAGGGTCTGTAGGATTATTAGAGGGGGGTCACGCCCGAGGTGGACGCCGATCATATGCGCTTACGCCCTTGTGCGGCTTCTGAGCGACGAAATATAGCCGAACGAAGAAGTTAGGCTCGACGTGATGACGGTAATCTTCGTCGCAGACGAGGATTACGTCAGCGCAGACGAGAGCGCGCGCGCGCACAATACACATACACATACCCCTTATTATTATTATCTAATTACGCTCGAAGAAGTGACATCCGAGGGATCAAACTTCTGAGTTGTTTTTAATATCCTTTTGCCCTGCTTCAGCGACTCCGAGTCTGCAACTGCACTGCACAGCACCTGCACGCGCACCGCCGCACCGCGCCTCAGGCTCCGAAATGAAGGAATAGAGCTATTGCCTTCAAACTTGATATATGATTATTGTTGTGTGATAAACTGATCCCACGCGAGTTTTGGTGACCGTAGGTCACCCCTAAGGGGGTGTTGCCCCATAGCGCCAAGATCAAATTCGTCCTGAAAACCATGTTAGGCTTAACGTATTGGGCTAAAATTTGGATGTGTAGCTATATGTTGACTGTAATCTCATCGATCTCGTCGCAGACGAGATTACGTCAGTGCGCCGAAGAGCGCACGCACACAATACATCACCCTTACACTATATTATTTATTTATTATTATTATTAATTATTATTAATTATTATTATTATATTATTATTTTATATTATTATTATTATTAATTCATTATACTTATTATTATTATTTTATTAATTATTATTATTACTTCTGCGTTGATTAGGTTCGATGCGTGATGCCGTAATCTCGTCGCAGACGAGATTACGTCAGTGCGCGAGCGCATTCCCCCACCCTTACATATTATTAATTATTATTATCATTATATTATTAATTATTTTTTTCTCATTTATTATTATTAAAGCTACTTCTGATGTTCTAAAACCCCCTGTCTACGTATCCCTCCTTCTTAAATTTATCTTGCTCGTCACCATTCCCTTGCGTCAGCGCCGTTGCTTTGCGTTCGATTTCAATTTTCCAACCCGATTTCAGCCCATGCGAAGCAGTGCATTTCATCCCTTTGTTCGTGGTCTTTAATGTGGTTCTGTTGCAGCATTCCATGCAGCACCGCCTCCGCCTCCGGTTTCCGGCAGCGATTCCGGCTCCGGCTCCGGCTCCGCTCCGGCTCCGGCTCCGCCTCCCGGCTCCGCCTCGGCCTCCGGCTCCGCCTCCGCTCCGGCTCTAGCTCCGCATCACCGCCACCGACGCAGGTCCGGGCGCGAGAGAGCGCGCCGCGCAACACAACCACACACAACACACACCCTCCACATTTTATTATTAGATTATTATTTTTATTATTATTAATTATTACGTTCCCTTATGTTTATTGGTTAAACACTTCTGAGTTGTTTTTTAAGCCCTTCTGCGTCTCCTTCACCACCTATCTGCCAGCGCACCGCAACGCACCTCGCGCATCCGCAGCGCACGCGTGCCGACCAATTCCGTCTCATCCTCTGAAGGTTTTTCTTATTATTTTATCATTATTATTATTATATTACTATAATTATTATTATTATTATTATTATTATTTATTATATTATTATTATTATATTATCATTATTATGATTAATTATTATTATATTATTATTATTATTATCTATATTATTATTATTATTATTATTATTATTATTATTATTATATTATTATTATTATTATTAATTATTAGTAGTAGTAAGTAGTAGTAGCTAGTGGTAGTAGTTAGTAGTGGTAGTATCAGTAGGTAGTAAGTAGTAAGTAGTAAGTAATATAAGTTTGAGTTATCGTATCGTGATAAAAATTTGGAGTGGTGCTTGATGGGGAGGTACCTCCCGTGTAACGAAGTTACATCGCTCATGGGTCCCCCAAAGCGGGACCCACCCCCATTGAAAAAATCGAAGTTTTCATAGAATGTTGAACATTTGGTGAAGGATTCAGAGTGTAATTTCTAGAAAGACTGGTATGGGCAACTCTGAGGAAGTTGGCTCCGCACCGCGTGCTGGACGCCACTACGGGGGGCCTCGAGTTAATAAACAGCTCGTATAACAACATGGGTGGTGTCCTTTTATATAGGTTCCACATTGAGCGTCGTAAGAGCTTCTGAATATGTGAGTATAAGTCCGTATGGGGTGTCTAGGACCCCCCCATTAGGGGGTCTCGACTGAAAAAACAGAGTGCACAGAGTGCAAAACAAAGACGAAGAGGAAGAAAGACAGGATGAAAGAATGAATAAGTAGGAAAGAATACGAGACAGACGAGTCTGAAACATCAGAGAATGGGATAGCTTGAAACAACTTGCAACCGGTTTGGCTCCGGTGCGGTGCGAGTTATTAATAATTTGTGTAATGAACAATTTGATGTTTTATTATGTTATCTGAGTCTGTAGATTTCGAAAAATAATGGTTTCAGAACATCAAGAAAAAAATAAATAAATAAATAAATAAAAAATAAATAAAATTTCTTACACTTTTTTTATGTTTTATAACTTACAAAATTTACGTTTTTACATAACCCCTAAATCAGTAAAATCAGTAAATCAAACCACCATCCACCCCCCATCCTCCTCCTGTCCATCCTCGATCTATTGATCTATTGATCTATTGATTCTATTGATTTCAAGTCACATTTCGAGTGTCATTTTGGATAAGCATAACATAAATCAAGTTCTTTATACAAGATCAAACAATTTATGCTGACGTAACAAAGTTTTTCAACATCAATAAAGCTTTACTCAGCATCATCTGAAACTTGAATATAGCCACAACGAGAAACTTAGCACATCTTAAACAAGAATAACGGTTAACGTTAACAGAGTTTCCCACTTAACAACATAAAGTAACTAACATAACATCCAAAAACGTAACTTATCACCTTTGTCAAGCATGCTCTAAACATATACAACTGTAATTTACATTAATCATGGTAATATTAACAAAAAAATTTATAACCTGTGTACCTATCATATTAGACATGCGAAGTTTTATTCGCCACAAAAGTTTCTTCATTATTAAAAAGTCACATAACAATTACCAAACTAAAGAATATATGTACAAAAGGCAAACCAAGACCATCGTAAGCAAGAATAAACTGCTAACATTAACAAAGATCCACACTTAACACCAGTAAAGTAACTAACAAGAACTCACGAAAAACATAAATCCATCATACTTTATCAACCATTATCTCCAGCCTGAACAATGTTAATTTTAACAATTAACATAGTAAGATCTTTATACAAAAAAATTTTAGCATGACCTTACCAACCCTCATAATACCTAATGGTAAGGGCAAACAAAGTAAAGTTGTTAGATGATACGACTTTACTGTTGCTGATATGCGAGAAAAGTGGGATCATATCGAGTATTTATGTACCTATTGCCCTAGCTTTACCTTTGATAGGTAGCGTGAATTCGTTCACGTGATGTTAGCTGAGTTATTCAGAACGCGAGTATGTTTAGGTTTGCCTTTGTACATTATATTCTAGTTCGTTATGATCTCAACTGAGTTACTTTCCTAAAAAGAACACAGCTCTTGGAAAAAGCCCCCACAGCTCAGCATCCTTTCTCTAGATGTTGTTCTGTTTAGAGAAAGGTGTGTAGGCTGTGCTTTCAAAGCTGTGTTGTTCTGTTTCTAGGAAAACACAGCTTTGAAAGCACAGCCTACAACCACCTTTCTCTAGATGAAATTTACTAATAGTAATCGATGTTTGAAACTAATTTTGGGGCTCGCCAAGTGCATCGCTTGTACAGTCATTTACCTTTTCGTTTAGCTTCATGAAAGACGTGTAGCTACTAACTTTGAATTTGGTAAAGGTTGGCCTTGTCACCGACGGAAATGATCCTTTCCAAGCGTCTTGCCATCTCTCACCACAATATTGTCTAGTATATCCCTGTAACTGATATTTACGTAGTATCTCCGGTCAGGTGACTGATCACGCCAAAAGTGAAATTGATTCCAACCCCATACGAATCTCTATCATAGTACTAAATCTTGTAATATGCATCCAATAACTTCATTAACAAAGCCATAAATGTTTTCACATTATAAAGCTAACATGCAATAGAAACTAAGGGAAATAATGTACAAGACGACAAAACCTTAACACCAGTCTTACGTCCTAATATAACTGTTAACATAAACACAGTGTCACAAATAAACACCAGTAACGTAATAACTTTACATACAAAAGTACTCCAAGGACCTATTTAAGTGTTTACGATGATATCTCACATATTTAACGTTAATCTTACATTGACAACAGTAACATTTAATCAAAAATGTGTCATAAGCATACCTAACCATCATAATACCTAACGAGTAAAGACGATAAAGTAAAGTTTTTAGGCTATCGTCTTTTTGACTCCGCAGCTCTTTTCAGGAAAATACAACAACTCTAAACATGAAAAATGATTTTACGCTTAAACTATTTGCATAAAGTGATGCAATACTTAATATATTTTGACCCTCTGGCAGGAATACAGACAATGTAGCAGTCCGCAATTTCGGTTTACGATTAAATATATTAAATGCAACAATCGTTGGTGAATGCAACGAAACTCCTCGTGATAGATATCAACAACAAGCTAGAGATGCGGGAATGTACAATCGTAAACCACAGCGAAACATCCTATACTGAAGAAAATAGTGTATAAACACCCCTTAAATTAATGAGATTCTTTCTTTCACCCCAACTCAGAAGAAAGTAAACATAGAAATATCGGAGACGTACAAATGAATCATATTCAGTTCAAAAGGGTATATTATTCTCGTTGACAACAACAAAACACATAACATAGTACAAAAGATAAGTTTTTGGATACTAACAAACGAATCTATGCTAAGTAACTTGTTCTTCACATTTATATAACAACGCTAACATAGCAGTACCATGAGCTAAGAATAATGTACAACGAACTGCAATCCTAACATCAACTTAACACGAATAAACTGTTAACATTTAACAAAGTTCCAACACATTAACACCTTAAAGTAACTGACCATTGCATCAAAACGTAACCTATCACTTACTTTTACCAAAACATATCCTAACATATATAACGCTATTACATTGACAAGTAATGATTTAACAAGAATTTATCATCACCTTTGTTTAATTATCATCACAGAGCAGCGAAAGATGCTAACGTAACAAAGTTTTTCACATTAATATAGGCTAACATAACATAACTGAACTAAGAATATGATGTACAACGACAAATCTAACACACCTTACGTACGAATAAACTACTACCATTAACAAACTTCCGCACTTTAAACAGCAGTAAAGTACCCTAACACATGTAACAAACGGGTAATCTATTCACACTTTGCAAAGCATATCATCTGAACATATCAATGTTAATTTTACATTAACATCGAA
>JABUQX010093981.1:37500-40000 GCA_015478945.1 Trachelipus rathkii
ATATATATAATTATACTATATATATATATATATGATTTGCGCTAACTCAAGAATTTTGACCATGAGCCGCACTGATATATTTATATAGTTAGCTATTTTATAAGAAGTTTGGTATAGCTATGAATATTTAAATGTAATCTAGCTGTGAAGTTTCATGTAATTGTGATTTTTTTTTCAATTAACAATAATAAAGATATTTAAATCTTGTTATAACTTGTTTTTCTCTAGGTTGGTACAAGGGGGGAAGGATAGAGCCATGAAATTTGCCAGTCACACGAATTTGGGTATGCGCGCAACTGACCACGGACGCCAGCACTTGCTTCTAATGTTTGGTGCGACTCGTTGCAAGCGTCGAGCTGGCAAAATACCCCTGCTATCACATATCCAACGTTTTGTCCACATTGTCCAATGACACACTCTCTGAGCTAACCTGTATTCTTCCTCCAAAGAGAAACAGCCATCTGTCAGAAGAAAGCAGCAAATCAGAAAGACAATGAGTAGTCTGATCCTGAATAATTTTGTAAGCTGAGGAGGGCAAAACCCATATTTTCCTCGATCTTCCCCAACGAAGAAAGACACTCAAGACCGAACTTGATTCAGAGATCTTGGTCTCACAAAGTCCAATCTCGAGCTTTTGACGTTGAATCCAGCAGTGAAATTCTGTTACAAGTTGAGATGGTGAAAGTCGCAAGTCAGAGAAAACGTCACCACGTCTTTTTCAATTCTTTTTAAAACAGTCAGATGGCTTTGCTTTTGTTACAAGCATGTGACAGGTTTGTTTGAGGGCACTTGTAACCCCTGTGATATACTCACGAAGAGTCCCTCAAACTGAGCTATTTCATATAACGGTAACATGTATCCCATCTGCTTCCTCTTCGCTCTCTTCGGATGCAGCTCAAGAGAGGAACGAATGCAGCTCAAAGAGAACAATGCAGCCTATTGAAACTATTGCTAAGCGTTTTAAAAAATACGAAGAACACAATTGAGAAGTTATCGTGATTTCAAAAATGGTGGCCTTCCTGTGGGTCCTCCAAGACAGCTTTACCAGTTCCATAGTTACCTTTGTCTCTGGATAGGAGGGCCTTCGCAGAACCACTATTCCAGAATTATCCAGGAAATGAGAGTTAAGAGTTTCAAAGATTTTATAGACAGGATACAAGTGAGAGCTTATAGGGTGTATAGGTTCGAAGGTATAGAGCAGCTACACTTCTTCGGATGGACTGAACAATGCCCGCTTCCATAATGCGAGTGAAAGTGTTAGTATTGAGACATAGAGTAGAGTCGAACGAGGACAGAAGCCCAGCTCTGAAGCACTCATCAAAACACGAGGGGAAATGCCGTCCGTGCCATCTAACTTTCGCTTAACGTCAACGGATCTCAGGATACCCTCACCTCTGATCCTGGTGTATCACAGGCAGAGCCATGGGACACGCTGAGAAGGTGAAGGAGTAGAGTTGGAAGTTTACGCAGACATCGTCCAGGGTAGAATTAAATGAAAAAAGGAGGCCGACCAGGTTAGTCTTTTCAGAGGAGTATTTAGCTACAGACCGTCGAGCAAATAAAGAAGAGGAAAGAACAGATTTTACAGACATTATTAGAGATGTTTTTTTGGCAAGAGGCCAGAAAGTTTTATCAGTAGGAGAACCAAGGGAGATTAGACATTTTCCTGTTGGGTGACAGTATACCTAGTTGACTAATACATATCACTGCAACACTTCAGAGTTGAACGAAAATAAGCCAAGAGTGATGTGGAGAAGGGAGAGTTTTCCATTTCCAATAGCAATGTCTCCATCCTGAAGAGCACGAGAACAGCGTGCCATCGGAACCAATGGATTTTCTAGGAGACAAAGATTTAGGTTCATACAAGGGTAGGTATCAAAGAAAGCGACTACAATTAACAGTGCAAGAAAAGTACGTTTATGGCATGGTGGGAGCTGCCTGGAGAGAAAGATGCTATAATTAGAGAGTTACAAGTTTCTTGCAGTTCTAAATTAGAGGGAAATCTGTGGTATTTTTGTGTGAGAAGAAGTGGGTGAAATCATAGTCAAGAGTGTTTCAAAAAATCTTGGTTGGAAACTATTCTGGGGTGGTGTAGGTTCCTAATTAAAAAGCATTGTATATACTACACAGATCTTTGGAAGAGAATGAATCATGAAATTGCTGACCTCGATTCCCACGTTGTAATTGTATTGAAGAGGAGGCCAAATCACTCAGTGTGGTGTACGTTGAAGTTCCCTAAGTAGAGACTTGCAGCCTTGGATAAGAAGTAACAGTCTCGTGAGAAATAGTAATAATATTTTAAATAGTCCGGCATAATTATTAATTATTATGTATTAATTATTATTTATATATTATATTAATTTATTATTATTTTATTATTATTAATTATTATTATTATTATTATCTATTATTATTATGATTATCATTATTTATCATTATTCTTATTCTTATTATTATTCCTATTCTTATTCTTGTTCTTATTCTATTCTTATTCTTATCC
>JABUQX010093982.1:5000-7500 GCA_015478945.1 Trachelipus rathkii
ATTCCAAAATTCGTATCATGTATATGGTCGTTTTCCTGAAGAGAATGAGCATTTATAGCTGAATAGGGGGATGATGTAAATGGTCTAGAGTTCTAAATGAAATACCTTTATGCTCAGCAATACGTGTGGAAAGGCTTCGTATTGTCTTTCCTATGTAGGTGGCATCGCAGTCACCGCACTTGTAATGATATATTACTGATAAGCATAGAGGTAAAGGGAGTTTATCTTTAAATTTAAAATATTTCCCAATTTTGTTTTCACTCGAAAATCTAAATCTAAATTTAAACTGTGTAAAGTTTGTTTTTAAAACCACGTCAATTTTACGTCGAATTTCGTAACTGATTTTCCCCAGAAAAGGCAACCTCATATACAAAATATCCTTAGGAGCTGTTAATTTAGCCTGAGATTTGTCTTTAAATTTTGCTGAAAGTAATTTTCGAAAAGTTGAGTCAATTATAAATTCTGGGAACCCATTCTTCAGAAATAATGTTTTCAGGAAATCAAGTTCTTTTGTAAAATTAACATAAGATGACGAAATTTTATATCCCCTGTCAAAAAGAGTTTTAATTAAGTTGATTTTAAAAATATGAGGAATGAAAGAATAAAATTTTGTTGTCAATCCAGTAAAAGTATATAGGCGAGATGGTGATTGATTGGATTTGGAAGTTGCGTAACAAAGCGTTTATGGAGGGTATAGTTCCAAAGGATTGGAGAGCAGTAATAGTACCCTTATATAAGGGTAAGGGGGATAAGGTAACTGTAGGTATTATAGGGGAATTAGTTTATTGAGTGTTGTAGGGAAGATATATGCTGGTATTTTGGTCGAAAGAGTGCGTCGAGTGACTGAAGGACTGATTGGTGAAGAACAAGGTGCGTTTAGTAATGGTAGAGGATGTGTGGATCCAATCTTTACATTGAAACAAATGATTGGGAAAGAGGGAGGAGAAGAATAAATTGTATTTAGGTTTTATGGATTTGCAACAGGCGTATGATAGGATTAATAGGGAAGCTCTATGGCAGGTGTTAGTCATATATGATGTTGGTGGTAAGCTTCTGAATGAAATCAAAAGTATGTATGACGATAGTGAAGCGTGTGAAAGAATAAGAGTCGAAAGTGATTGGTTTAATATTAATAGCAGAGTGAGGCAGGGATGTGTTATGTCTCCTTGGTTATTCAATTTGTATATGGATAGGGTTATGAAAGAATTAGAGGTGGGGGTGGCAGGGATGGTGTTAGAATGATGGAGAATGGAAGAGAGTGGAAGGTGCCCTAATATATGAGGATGATTTGGTTTTGTGTGGTGAATCTGAAGAGAGTTTGAGAGGATTGGTAGAGATTTGGTAGGGTGTGTAAAAGGAGGGGTTTGAAAGTAAACGTAGATAAGAGTAAGGTTATGGTTGTGAGTGAGGACAGTCCTCGGTGTGAAGTTATGTTAGATGGTGAACAGCTAAGTGTCTGAGTTTAAATATTTAAGATAAATGTTAGGTGAAAAGGGAATGAATGATGCAGAGTGTAGTAGGAAATGATGCAAATGGCAGGAGGTGGCTGTTTAATTAAATCGTTGCTGAATGCTTAAAAAGGACTAAGTCTTGAGTGCGCTAGGGTCTTACATGAGGGTATGTTGTTACCTGTGTTAATGTTTAGTAGTGAGACTATGGTCTGGAATAAGAGGTATTGATCTAAAGTACAATGTGTTCAGATGGACAATCTTAAGGAGGTGTGTTAGGTGTGAGAAGAATTGATAAAATTGGGAATGAACGTATTAGAAAAGGGGTAAATGAGAGAATAAATGAAAGTACGTTGAGATGGTTTGGTCATGTGGAAAGGATGGAAGATAGTCGGTTGGTTAAACGGATGGTATAGGGTGGTAAGTGTGGTGGGAATCGACCGGCAGGAGACCAGAAGAAAAAAAGTGGATTGAGTCAGTAAAGGAATGCCTGGAGAGAAATGTGGAGTTTGGCAGAGGCAAGAAGAAGAAGGTGCTAATAGGAGTGAATGGCGGGGTTTGTGAGGGGGTATGGTTGTGGCCCACCTGGGCCAAGGGATAAACCCCACATTGACGAGATGCCATAGTGAGGGTCCGTCGCGGTCCCGTGAAGCTCTATAGGTGTATTTTCCTGACTGCACAGTTCTCCACAAGGTATAAAGGGGTGGTAGATTGAGCTTTCTTTCCGATTTGCTTCATATTCTGAAACCACTTTTTTCCAGTGCATGTTACGCACCTTAACCCCAGTCTTGGGGAGAGAAGGTGGGTGATGATGATGATGATGATGATGATGATGATGATGATGATGATGATGATGATATATATATATATATATATATATATATATATATATATGCTATATATAAATATATATATATATATATATATATATATATATATATATATATATATATATATATATTCAAGTTTGCTTGAAGTGTCAATTTGTACTTGTACTTGTACTTGAACAAATTCTAGATTACTTGTACTTGTACTTGTACTAACAATTCTAG
>JABUQX010093983.1:0-2500 GCA_015478945.1 Trachelipus rathkii
ATTCAATTAGTTGAAGTTTTATTTATTTTTTAACAGCTTCAATTATTTACCACCTATTTTGGTTATGTGAAATTTGCTAACACATAATTGGAAAGAAAATTAATTAATTTTCAGCGTTTATACTAGTTTATAATCTGTTTTATTTTTATTTTGGGGATGTTGTTTTTGAGGGAAAAAAAAAAGGGGAACTTTCTAAATAATACTTCATGCAAAATCATTATAACTGAAAATATTTAGATTGAACGATAATGATTTGTTAATCAGTTTCATTTATATTATTATTTAAAAATAAATAATTATATTTATTTTAAGATTTAAAGTTATAAATAAACCACCAAAAAATATTCTACGTGAAAAAAAAAATGAAAGCGACAAAATTGTTCAACTTATTTTTGAAATCTTGTACTGAGCTGTAAGCAAGTCAGTTTACTATATAGTATAATAGTATATATATATTATTATATATATTATATATATATATATATATATATTATATATATATTATTTATTTTATATATATATATATATATATATATATAATATATATATAAGGTTGTAAAATTACTTTTTTTTTTTATATATATAATAAATTACTTTTTGATTTTTTTTTTTTTTACTTGTGTGATTTTTATTTATTCTGATTTGTGTATCCCTTAGACGCGTTTTAAATGTAATTATGATTTTTTTTTAAAATAAAAAGAAGAAGAAGTATTAAGTATTAATTATAAGTTTGATATATAATTGTTATTTAGTTTAAATAAGTTATTTAAAATTACTATATATGCTATAATATCTGAGTACTCTTAATTTTATTTATTTCTTTATTAAAAGTGATTTAAACTAATTTGAAGATTTGGTTTAATGACATATATAAAATATAATTATCATCATTACATTACATTGGGATTGAATTGGTATTTAAAAAAGAATTGCCTAAAAGTCGGTAGAATCAAAACGAATAAAAAAATCAAAAAGATAGTTTTTTTCATAATTAAAATCAATTAAAATTCAATTAAATATGATTCAATTTTTCTGAGAAACCATATATATATAAGTATATAATATATATATATAATATTATAATATTATAATATTATATATAATTATATATATATAGTATCTATATATAATATATAATATATATATAGATATTAATAATATATATTATATTTATATCTATATATATATATATAATGCAGTGTTGCATAATTTTTCTATTTATCTTTTGAAAAAAAAAGTACGACAAAAAAGAGTGTCCATTTATGGCAAAGAAAAAATAAATATAAATTAAATTAAATTAAAAGAATCTTTTACGTGTGTATACACTAGAGTAGCATGGCCAGAGACGTTAGTCACACAAAGGCTTATCGAGAACGGACCCGAACTTCGGTCTAAATGCAAGCACTCTAACAAGCCAGAAGGGGCAATGTATTATAAACTTTAAATAATTTAAACTATTAAAATAGAATTTATTTATGTATTTGTAGGTGAAGCTATTCTTTTAAATTACATTGACGTTTATATATATGTAAGAAAAGTTAATTTTTTGAAATTATATGGTCTTTTTCACAAGTTGATTTGGTCAATATCTTTATCTACAATATTTGCTATTTATTTAATTTGTCTGAAATTGTTATATATACATAATTACATATATTTATTATTATATATTAATATATATATTAATATTATTTATATATAATATATATATTTATTATATATATATATATATATATATATATATATATATATATATATATATATATATATATATATATAATAATATATATAGGTAGCTCAATGGATAAAGTCAGTCTCTTGCATACTAATTTACGCTCTTGCGAAAGCGAGAGTTTCGAATCTCAATATCGGCTTCGCTTTGTAAAGACAAGATTTCCTCTTAGTTGAAGATATTTTGGAATATTTAATTACAGTTTTACGGCATAGTGTATTTTCTAATCTAATATTCAACTTCTAAAGCTAACACATACAACAGAACAATCTATTATAACCTATAAAATCACACTTTCTCTCGTGCTTCTAGCAGATAAGAAAGTCTGTCATCTGGATCGAAACCAGCGCATGGGGACTAAAATTTATAATGAGTTAACTAACGAGATGTCTATTTTACACAACAATAGATAATTTCTGTACCTTAATTATTACTTTATGGAGTGACGAACTAATTAGCTGATAAGTACCTACTGCGGTACGTATGCAACCTAAAATTTAGGGTTAGGAAATTCGTGGCAATAATATATATATATATTATATATATATATATATATATATATATATATAATATTTATATATTAATTATATATATATATATATATATATATATAATAATATATATTATATACTATATATATTATATATATATAATATATTATATATATATTATATTATTTATATATATATATATTATATATATTATATATTTATAGTTATATATTATTATATATATTTATATATATATATATATTATATATTATATATA
>JABUQX010093983.1:7500-10000 GCA_015478945.1 Trachelipus rathkii
TTAATAAATTATGGAAAAATGTTTCTGATAAAAAATAAATGAAAGCGAACAAAATTCTTTCAATATTTTTGAAAATCTGTACTGACTGTGGCAAGTCAGTTTACTATAATATATTATATATATATATATATATATATATATATATTATATAATGTATATATTTTAATAATAATATATATATATATATATTATATATATATTATATATATTTAATTATTTATATATATATAATATTATATACTTAATATATATATATATATGATATATATTAACTATATATATATATAAACTATATTATATAATATATATATATATATATATATATATATATATATATATATTATATATATATATATATATATATATATTATATATATATATTTAAGTTAATATATACGTAATAGATTAAGATATGATCTTTGGAACATATAAATCTTTTGATCTTTTTTTTTTTTTTTTTACATTGTGTTATTTTATTTTTTGTGTTTTTCTAAGTAATATTTATAGGCAGAATTGTTATTTAATTATTGATTTTTTTTTAAATTAAAAATATAATAAATATCTCAAAATTAATTATAAAGTTTTTGAATAATGTAATTGTTATGTTAAATAGTTATTTAAATATATATATGCTGGCATAATTTCTGAATGCATCTAATTTTATTATTCTTTATAAGTGATTTAAAACTATATTGAAGAATTTGGTTGTGATAAGATAAAATATAATTATGCATCATTACATACAATTGGGATTAATTGGTATTAAAAAAGATAGCTAAAAAGAGGTAAATCAAACGAAATAAAAAAAAGTAAAAAGAATGTTTTTTCATAATTAATAAATCATTCCACATTAGTTTGATTTATATAATTTCTTTTTCTGCGAAAACCATCATATATATATATATATATATATATATATATATATTATCTATATATATATAATTATTATATATATATCTAAATTTTAATCTATATTATTCATATATATATATATATATATATATATATATATATATATATATATATATATATAATATAATGCAGTGAAAAAAAAAATTTTATATTTATTTTTTTATATTTTCAGAACACTATGAGTACTTAGATATTATTAAGATTTGGTAAAAAAAAAAATATAATTAAAAAGAATCTTTTACGTGGTATCACACTAGAGTAGCATTGGCCAGAGACCTTAGTCACACAAAGGTCCTTACTCGAGACGGACCCGAACTTCGGTCTCAAATGCCAAGCACTCTACCACAACGCCGATAAGGCGGCAATGTAATCTTAAACTTTAAATAAATTTAAACTATTGAAATAGAATTTATTTATGTATTTGTAGGTGAAGCTATTCTTTTAAATTACATTGACGTTTATATATATGTAAGAAAAGTTAAATTTTTGAAATTATATGGTCTTTTTCACAAGTTGAATTGGTAAATATATTTATATACAATATTTGCTATTCATTTAATTTTTATGAATTTGTTATACAATATTCATGACATTATACTATTGTATAATATATATATATTATATTATATTATTATATAATATATATACTATAATATATATATATATTATATATATATATATATATATACTATATATATTATATAAATATATATATATATATATATTATATACTATATATATATATATATTATATATATATTATAAATATATATTATTATATTATATATATACTATATTATATAGGTATCTGCAATGATAAAGTATATACTAATTTACATCCTCTCGCGAAAGCGAGAGTTCGAATCTCAATTCGGCTTCGGCTATTTTTAAAAAAGAAAATTTCTCTTAGTTGAAGATTTTCTGGAATATTTAATTACAGTTTACGGCATAGTGAATTATGCTAATCTCAATATTCACACATCGCTAAAAATAATGCCAACACATAAAACAGAACAATCTATTATAATTTATAAAATCACACGTTCTCTCGTGCTTCTATAATAAGAAAGTCCGCTCACCTGGATTCGAAACCACGCCCATGGGGACTAGAATTTCTAAATGAGTTAAGTCGAAGAAGGGCTAGCTATCAAACTTAGATAATCTTTGTACCTTAATTAATTAGGTTAGGAAATTCATGTAACACAATTTTCCTGATCAAGCCTACTGGTACGTAATCAACCCTAAAATTTCAGGGTAGAGATTCGATCGGCATATAAACTATATATATAATATATATTATATTTATATTATATTAATATATATATATATTCTCTAATATTATATATATTATATATATATATATATATATATATATATATATATATATATATATATATATATATATATATATATATATATATATATATATATATATATATATTTTTTTATTATATATTTTATATGTTTTTTCATCATCATATAATTAGAGCTTGCTTAGCTTTCAGTGATTGAGTCTTAATTAGGTTTGATATCAATCTATAACTCAAATGTTTTATATTTTTTTTTTCCTAATTACCATATTTTTTAT
>JABUQX010093983.1:15000-42046 GCA_015478945.1 Trachelipus rathkii
TAGTATATATATTCACGGTAGGCTTAGTGGATAAAGAAGGAGTCTCTTGCATCCTTAATTTACCTCCGCGAAAGGATGTATGTATCAGGAATACTCGATGCTCGTGATGATTCGGCTCAGTTGATAACGTAATAAATTAATCTCCTGTACAGTGATATAGTTATACTGTATATAGTGTTAATACAGTTTGAGCGCATATGAGAATGTCACGAATGCTACTATACCGGGTCAATATATCACACTTATCGCTTAAGAACAAGATTAATGTCCTCTAACAAAAATAAAAACAAAACCTGCTTCTGTGTATGAAAATCTACACATCTCTCGTCATAATCAATTTAATAGAGAAAGTCTCGCTTCTTCTGCAGAGAATATTCTGACACACAGCCCATGGAGCTGAGACAATAATGCTAACCACTGAGGTAAGTCGAAAGAAAGGGCGCTCGCAAATCAACAGATACACCTCCTAGTACCCTTAATAACTAGGGTAGAAATCATGTAACAATTATCCTGATCAAGACCAGACTGCTGTTAGGTATGAACCCGAAAATTACACTGGGTCAGGCAATTCGGTGGCAAAAACCTATATACTTTACTTATTATCAAATATACTAGTATATTAATATATAGTAAGGTATAATATATATATATATATATAATATATTATATATATTATATATATTATAAATACATAATATATATAATATAATAATAATATATATATATAATATAGGTATATATATATATATATAACTAATATAATAAATATATAATATTATATTATATATATAATATATATATATATTATATTAGTATATAGCTTGCTTATCTCTTCAGTGATTGCGAGTCTTAATTAGGTTTGATATCAATTTATAACTCAATAGTTTTATATTTTATTTTTCGTTCATTACCATATTTTTATTTTTCTCCGTCAAAAATATTTCAAGCCAAAGTTATTCTTTTCTAAGCGTTTTTCATAAGTTTGCAAATATTATATATAATTTAAAACCAAAGCATGTAATTCTCTATACTTCATTAGATGAAGAGTATAATGATTAATTCTTTATGACACATAAAAGAAATCTAAAAATCTAGTCAAATTGCAACTATTTAATGTCATTTTTTCTAAAAATTGACTGTATATTCTGACATGTAGTGATGCTTAAGAGTATTTCGCCCGACTTTATGAAGTGTGTGTGCTTGTAAGTTGTTTTGATGAGTGATATGAGAGATCTCTGAAGCCTATCTGTGGAAATGTGAGAAGATATTGTTATTATAGGTGCGATTTGATCGGTTCAAATAACTCACAGTAGAGTTCTTAGAAATTGTAGATAGACTCAAGAGAAATCGCTCATAAATAAAATAAACTTACTCCGATAAGGATTCCGCACTTATAGAACGAATTGAATAGTTACAAAATAACGTGTCTTTCATGAAGAACTATATAAACTCAGAGAAGATATGAGAAATAATAATTAGATATAAGAGGTCTGCTTGAATAGCCACTCAACCAAGTTGATAAAAACACTTAAACAGTAATGTATATGGCTGTGACAGTGAACACAAGCAATCATAAAGTATATTAGAAATAAAATAGCAACTATCTCTCCTGCATAATATCTTCTAATAAGTCACAACTCAAATAAATAATGATATATTTGGTAGTGGATAACGCCATACTATTTATGGGTAGAGAGCAAAAACGGATGGAAAGATGATTATAATAAAGTATAAATTGATAATTATAAGGAAGGCACTCATTGAAAAAAAAATAGATCTCGAGAATAGTAGAATAAAAGGTAAATATTTTTATCACTTAAATAAAGAATGAGCCTACTCCTGTTTGAGTCCAAGGTTCGTCCCCATATGTTTTAAAGTTAGAGAATGGTATATTCTACCTGACCTGCGTCGCTGCTCAAAAAGTACCTAAATAATAATTAAAATGGTGTATAATGATTAAGAATTAGAATAGATATAATTATAATAAAACATAAGTAATGCTCATACTCATCTAATAAAGGGAAATACGTACCTATGGGAACAGACAAACTCATTAGATTTAAGGAGACTTAAACGAACTTTAACCATAAAAATCCCATAATAAAAAAATGACCATATATTATTTTATATCAAATAACACAGTAGAAAAAGAATATATAATAATATACGTGAGATGCGATTATATTTTAACAAATGTAATAGCAGTTTTTTATAATAAAAGTGAGATTGGTATTACAATAACATTAAGAAATAATTAATATCTTCTCACACATCTCATTATACATCACAGTACACGCCATATTTATCCGCTTTATAATTTTATTACCATAAATAACATAATTATTAATAATTTATATAACCTAAATCTAACTTAGATTACTAATAGATATATATTATTTAATATATATTAAGTTATGATTTCTCAATACATAGAATCAGATAAGTTCTTTATTGTCTACATTCTTATGTAGTGATTGAGGTTCATATAGCTCTATATTCACACAGTAAAAATTAAGTTTAAAAATTATATTTATAAGTTTTGTGGTTTATGTTTTAATATAATTTAATATATAATCTTTTTTTATGTTTTTAATTATAAATTTATTTTATTAATTCTTACATTTATTTGATTTGATTACAACTATAGTACACTAGTAGATACTTCCACTATTGTGAACTTGAGTTATAATAACACATAACAAGGGTTGAGGTGTATGAAGTATTGATTATTTAATTTGTTGTCATTGATTAGGTAATTCAATATAGTAGATGCTAAGGGTCTCTGCATTACATATGAATTCATATTTTACCAGTATTTGAATTTATTATTGTTAATGATTAAAGGGCTCCTACAACTCGTCCCTAAAAAATAATGTAATTATAAATATATACATTTCTCTACTTGTGATCCCATATATCATACATGTATGCATATAATTGATTAATCATATATATAATATATATAACATTAATTACAATTAATAATCCATGTACATAGCAAGATGCCAAAATAAGCTAAATAGAGTAGATGCACTATAAAATAGCATTATATAAGCTAGATAGTTAGATTATTAAGTAAAATATATATAAAATGCTGATAAGTAGTTACAAAGGTTAGCTAATGCCTCCCTAAAGATCTCACAATAAACTATATAAACTTTGAATAAGGTGAGAGGGTAAGAGATATGATGATGTCCAAACTTTATTCTCCACACAAATTGTGTGCCACAGTCCCACATTATTAGATGAGTCTCTATGTCAGATTCTCACGTATTACTCAGTAACTCCATCTGGTGGTAACCTACAGGTCTGTATATCATGAAGATGGAAATCTGAATAACGCGTGTCCCATTTGCCTTTGTGGCCTCTTTCTATGGAGTGGCCGTGTCAGAGTGATATCTAAGAGAGGATGTCTGATTCAATGACTGATCTGGTAGACCTCTATTTTAAGTTATCTGTCTATCAGATGTTGACAATATACGTAGCTTCTTCTCGGCAATTTAGGATCGAAACTGTGTCATATGCATGCTGGATAGTATACGGACCGTGTTCTCAATCTATTTAAATATAAATACCGAAGATCTCTTCTAGAGATTGTAAGATTGAATTTTCTTATCTCTGTAGTTGTGTTTAATTGTTGCTGATATTTTAATATGGTTGAAGGAAATTTATGAAGTGATTTTTTTGGCCGACTGTTGATAGTAATAATTGTTGTAAATCTATGTGTGAATTAAGTTTTGAGATAGATTTGTTGTTAGGAGGAGTGTGTGTGTGGATGTGTTTCTAGAGAGTCGCCGTTAGTAGAGGCAGCGGGAGAGGGAGGATTTTATGCAGTATAGTGAATCTTATATATGGTTATATGTTGGATTTCTTTAAGTTAAGTTGTGGCATGAGTGGGTCGGTCGTAAGAGCCTGGCATAAAATTGATTAGAATTATCTTTGTCATATTTAAATAGGTATCTCTGTAAGAATGGAGAATATAAATTTTGTAATTCTCTCTTATAAAATGTTGTGAAATTTGGGTGGTTTTAACAGCCCCAACCCTAGTGTATATATAGTAAAGGATACAGTATTTGTAATATTCTATGTATTTTGAATTATCTTTTGTGTAGAAATGTAGAGCTTTATAGAGAGATTGTACCAAAATCTTTGATTTCATGAGTGATTGTATGTTATCGTAGGAGTATTCTTGTGTGTGTGTATAGAGAGATTTGTAAACGATATTTTATTAGCATATTTATTGAAGAACTGTTCCATTGGAGATAGAGTTTCTATATCGACTATTAATACTTATACTACATGAAAAAAAATTTACTGTGACTTAAATGAAATAGGTATTGTATTATATTTGAGTGTGAGCATGTATATAGGATAGAATGTGGTGGTGTACAAGGTTAATAATTTAAAATAAATTAAATACCAATTATAATAGTCATTGTTTTAGAATATGAGTGATGGAGATCTAATGGAGATAGTTAAATTTAGTAGACTCAATTAATAGACATTTGTTATGTGTGTTAATATGTATTGAGTTTAAAGTGTGTCTGCCTTTAGTGAGATAATCAAGGCATAAGATAATGTATTCTTCTTCTCGGAGTAAGAGCGAAAACGACTTTATGAGAATTCCGACAATCGTTTTCAAGTTGAGAAATTCGAGATTAGACTTAAAGCCTTGCGTTAGACGTGTCTTATACGAGTCAGTAAAGCATAACTGATGATCTAGATCTTACGTCCTCGGCTGAAAGTACGCGTGTGACGAGATCTGAATATTGGGGTATTCCAAGTCGACTTTATTGCAAATGAAAAAGAAATTGAGATTAAAATAATATTTTTAATTAATTTGTGTGAACTCTTTGAGAGAAGAAGTCGGATGACACAGTCTTTGTATGAAGAAGGATTAACTAGAGTGAAACTATATTGTGGAGATAGATGCCTTCCTGGATGACTCCGTTTCTAACGTGCGTATTTGATGAAAGTCCTTCAGTATATTGTATATAACGTTTATATCTACGAGTTCCGTGAATATAAGAGCGTTGGACTAGATAATATAGTAGATATGTGCGAAGTTTATTAGAAATGTTAATATAAAGGAATGTTATTGTATAGAATATTTATTTAATTGACGTCTGAATGTCTTGCGGACTGCTGTTCGTATAAAGACTCGTGTAACTAATGTGCATTGTCTAATATATATTGTTTCAATTATAAGTGGTGGTTATAATAGGCATATTATTTAATCACTTAGTGTATGAGTGTTAAGTGTGATTGGTTGCTAAATCTTTGGTTGGTGCTCTGTCGGAACTCTTCTTTGAAGTCTCTCTCGTCTGTTCATAGATTTTCCGAGCGAGTGAATGTGAGCTCCTGGCAATATTGCATGAATTACTCGTTTCTTACTTTTCGCGAGTTTTGAGGTTTAGTCACAATGTATTTGGTGATAATGATAGGCCATGTGTCGGCTATATGTAGGAGTGGTGTGTTGAGTATGAGTACAAGGTCTTTCTTGGAAGTCTTTTGGAAATTATTTTTGAGGATAATAGCAAATTTTAGCCTTTTTTGGGAGGTCAATATGGTGTGGTACTATATAGTTAGACTGTTACCAAATTTATATGAATATATACCCTCTTAATTAATGCATGAAGAATTCTAGTTTTAGGCAGGACATTTAAAAATTGACTGGAAAGTGATTTCTATACAATAGTTAGGTAGGAACGAGATGAGTTATATTTAAAATAATGATCTATGTATAAAGGGTAGTATAACTCTGATTGAGCTGTATGTATAGGTTACTATAATTATAATTTTAATTATATATATTAATTATAAAGTTATATATATTAGTTATATTAATAATGCTATAATTCATTCATATATTTTGGTAAATAATTTCTAAATTAAATACATTTAATATAAATTTATTGAAGTATAATAACTGCTATACTAATAACAAATAATACTCTATAAAAATAATAGGCATAAATTCATACTTCAAATATTAAAACATCAGTGAAAGACCGCAACCTCAACCATCATCATTACCGATACTCTCATATCCACTCCTTTCTCATCTTGCTGCAAACTAATGAAGAAGATCATATCAGCAGAAAAGTGGCAATACCCCGACTTTTCACTCCTCAAATCATTAGGCACATGTCATTTCTGTATTAAAAATTCTCGCAGGCTAATAATATTCAGCACTCCGAAAATGGTATTAGCACTCACACAAACATCATAAAAGGATTAATAGAAATGCCATTCCAGTAGCACAATAACTCTCATTGACAATCGACATTAGTAAAGTCTTATCATAACACTACTATAGTACTTCCAGACTAACAAACCTCTATCAAAAAATCTTAAACTACTCTTATAATAACAATGTATATTAATAATAATGTACTAATCTTAAATATTTTACTTTATCCAATATCGCTTTATTACAGGCTGTCTACATGTCAAACTTCAAATTTGAAAATCTTCTTAATATATAAAACAGAGAAACGGTTGATCTCTCAGTGAGAGCCATCCTGTCTCCATTCCTGCTATTAACCTCTTTACAGGCTTGCATTCCGATCCCAACCATAAAGATGGTAATCCCTCAATAAAAAACTTTATATCGATATACCTCCATTGCAATATATATGAACTTTAACCTCATTATACAGAATACCTCATTCGGGGGTATATATATAGATTACTATATGCTGACTACAAAACAAACTCAGGACTTAACCCTAAACCGTCTAGAAGTTAGGTTAATTTTCCAATAGTGGAATGTCACGCCAATCTACTGAGATAAATTCATCTAATAACCTTTGATCTACCTACTTAACTATAACACCAATTTTTCATTACAATTTACCGTCCTCAATTAATGCGCTCTAAGATAGATACTTACATTATTCCGAATATAACTAACTATCTGAATAATACGTATGGGGTGGATAAACCTGGTTGACACCCCCTTCACCTTATATATAACTTTCATCCAAATTCAAAACATCCATAATAAGCACAGTAAACAATGATAAGAATTTATAAATGTCTATTGAATATCCTATCTCTTCGAAAAACAGTGTTCATAAATGAAACAATTATCGTTTAAAGATATATACAAAACGATCTCAAGAACTTACTCATAATCAACTATGATCGACAGTTTGGTACCTACAATGACTATTCATATATCAAGCCAATTATGAGTCAAGAAAATCATGAGAAGAAATACCATCCCGATATAATACTGTCAATATACCTTCTAGTTGAATTCTACGGGGGTTATTTAAGGTTAGTTTGGTTAAGGTGTGGTTCTGGAATAATACCAACCTAAAGTCAACATTTATACGAAGGAAGTACAATCAGAGAATTCTTTTCTGCGCATCTTAGGAACCAAGTGTTTAAATTAATGGACCAAGATACAAAACAATCTTTTTAATGCTCAAGTGCTCTCGTACACCGACACTTCACATCACATGCCTCACAACAACTATCTTATCATAGGATATCTCACATATAAACCATAAGATTACACATTAATCTATCTTGACAATATTATAATTTCAATTTCTGCCTCTCCCTCTCCTGCCTGCCCTCTAACTACGGCGATAACTCTTAATAGATACCAGTCCCACTACCTAAAAATATACGCCCAACAAACACAAATTCTTCTCTCAAAAACTTATTCAACACATATTTTATCACCAAACAATTATACTAATTCAACTAGTTACTCGGCCAAAAAATTCAACAATATCAAATAATATTTCCTTTAATCAATACCTTATAAATTATCAGTCAACTATTAAAACTCCACAACTCAGAAGATAATATTTCAAAATCTCAATCATTAGAATGATTAGAATCCGGTAAAATCCTACCCGGAACATTCCAGAGTGACAGACAAACAAGTGTTTCGATCTCTGAAAGAAAAGCTTACATTTTACACTCTGATGCAGATCTATCACTAACGTGAGTGTAAACAGCTACGACCAGTCTACTACTGTTAAAGGGTACTCACTGATACACCCTACTCCATAATAAGTTAAGTAATAATGCCTATCCTAGATATTTCCTCCGTAAAGACCTGTGATTCCACCCTAGATGAGTTGTCTAGAAGTATCTGGAGATGACAAGGACTCCTCAAATAAGGGGAGTAACCATAAATAGAATATAGCTAATGATAGATATAATATATATAATATTATTTGTATGATTGAACCTACATACACTTAATGCTCACTGTATAAATAAGTGATATAGGTAATTAATTAATATGTATACTTATACGTCTACTACTACTCATCTAATTTCACTCATAAGAATTAGTAGAACTATATAGACGTACCTAGGTTATCTAATAATTAATTCATGAATATCTACCTAACTATCTCATATTATATAGCAAACTATAACTTAGGTATTAGTGATTCCTATTATTACAGATCAGTATTTATCATCAAACGTGAGATGATAATAAATTATTATAGTTTTAATACTTTAGCCTAGTTTAAATCAATTATAGTATAGTAGTAATATGAAGTGCGTTCTGGATAGTTCTAATATATGTTGAAGCTATATTGTAATGAGTGCCTCAGTCCTCAATGGAGACATCTCGGCGAACAAGAATATGCAGCATGGATATACTGTAATGAGTGTTAATCATCAACATCATATAATATGTCTTTACAGTAATGAGAGTCCATTGTCGGCTAACAGAATTAGAGGATATCCATTCTATAAATACTTATTTCGTATAATAATATATTATTAATAATATCGTAACATATTAAATATTATTTCAAGTAAACAATATGTTACCAATGTGAATAAGTATAACCAAGTATCCTACGGAATATATAAAAATATAATACTGATAAATTAGTATTACTTACTATAGATAGCTCTAGTGAAGATACCGAACAATTAGCATAGATATAATAACATTATTGATACGGAGCAATGTTTTAATTATTAAAATAATTATGATATTGACTTATCACTTTAATATATAATACAGTGCGTGGTATATACATTTAATACAATAAAGTATTGTCAACTATAAAACATCTGCTAAAATTACTAGATCAAGTTATCTAAATAAAGTTAAGGGCTTACTAATATAATTCTAAATAGTTATATTACCCACTCTATATTTAAACCTATATCTAAAGATTTACTTCTTTTATAATTTAATACATTTGTCTTTATTTGGCAAATTTTCTTTATTCTCTATTCAATTATTATCTTCTACTGTTTTCTATTTATTTACCGCTTTTTTTAATTATTTGATTATTTTATGTATCTTTTATTTATCCTATAGAGATTATTTCTCTCAGAAATGTACTATTGTCCATTTTGTATATCTTAATTTATGATTATGTTAATAATAGTCTAATTCTTACTGGCTTTAAATAAATTAAATTTTTATGACACTAATCAAAATATTAAAATTAAATATTATAAATTTAATCACTTTGTTATGATTATATAGATTCAAAATAATAACATCTTATACTTGTTGTTCTATGTACTTTCCGAGACGATGTTCACCAAGTATTAATAACTTTTCTCGCGCCTATATATCATTAGTTACTTATAAATTATATCCATTTTATAGGTATTTGAATGTCTAAATTCAACATATTTAGTTCCTGGACAACAGAGTTCAAATACTGTCTTTTCTCTCTTTTATCAAAAACTCTCAGCATAACCCACAATAATAAGAGATAACTTTGATGAACATCAGACGATTTAGCAATAGCTATATTAACCACCTTGATTTATGACATTATATTATATAACTATGCTACACAAATTGTAACTGTGAGATTTCTATTTTTTATGTAGAAGTCATTTAAAGATTAGTCTCTCAAAATCTTATAACTCTTTAATGATAATGAGATGAAGAATATTTAGAACATACCATCTGCTCAATGACGCTTATTGCCATCTTGATCTTATAACAAACATATTTTCATTGAGTGTATCATTTTGCAATAACTAAATTACTTAAACACCACACGCTTTTTATGTGACAAAGACACTAATGACTATCGAAATATTTTTGATGTGATGACAAACAATAATGAGAATTATGTCGTATGAGATCAGATAATAACTCCCAAAATAAAAACAGATATATATAACCTACTGAAGTTTCTCCACATTACAGTCAAAACCATTAGTGAAACGCGCACCTACATCAACTGAATGACTAAGTGTCAAGCTTCAATTCACCATAATATAATGATCTTTACCTGTGCTCAGTATCATATATAGGATATCGTGACTTATATTTATATATTTACTATACCTACCAAATGAAGTCATAGATAATTCTTCTGTTAGATATAGTAGTGACTTTCACTAGTCTATAAACTAATTTCAATGCCTCTCACCACTGTATGACTCTCAATTGCAGGTTGTATACTTATAAGGTAAATATCAGTAAATGATACCGTTGACCTTCAATTAATTTACATTCTTATATACCGTTATATATACATATTTTTAAAGCTTCAAGGTATATCATATATAATAGCTCTCTTTATAAACATAATATATATTATCATAATTATATGTATTATATTTTCCTATAATTAAATAATATGTCCCAAATTAGTACTTCAAAAAATAAATAATAGAGAATTAGATACATCAAATAATGAGGACATCTCACCCACTTCCGTGATCAGTAACTACTAGTGGTCTCAATCAGATGATTATAAATATATAACAAACTATCTTAATAGTGCTCATAACGGTTGACAGCTGTACCATGAGATATATGAAGGAAAATATCTCCTCTGTAATTGCCTCTAATATCCTCCGCACATCTCACCCGATGTAGTTCGGCGTATTCTAGTAGATTACTCCTACCAATACAAAAGCTGCGAATAGGCGTCTCATACTCTGATCAGTGTGAAACTATTTTTGTAATACATGATTCATTGTGGTATCCTTCAGCTCTCATAATATTCTTTGCAGAGTATCTCCAAAGCATTTATTCTTAAGTATATCTAAGATAGCTCATAGTCCTTCGTGCTCTACTTAGCCTATTTTTGACACTTCTATGTCCATGCGAACTGTGTGTCTTCGAGAATCCACACTCCATGAGTCGTCTATTCTCAATAATCTCCTAAGCATCCGCACTAGATGAGAAATGTGTCGAATATTATTAACAACATGTGATAGATTGTTCTGTCTTTATTGCTCGTCTCCTGGCTCACTCCCAATTCTAGGACTCGAAGCTCCTCTTTGCTTTTCCATCGCATTGTTATGATGCACACAATATCTGAGATTCTACGCGCTTAGCAAATAATTTTCTACTATGTACTCTACTCAGAGGTCTAAAACTTGTATGCTCATACTCTCCCCACCTGTCCCATATACTCATTCCATAAAACTATCTAACACATGTAAGGGAACACATTCTTTACGGTGTCACTTTCTACAAATAAGACCAGACAGCTGAATCCGAGATTTCACGTCACAACCTATACGCACACTTTCAGAAGACGGATTGGATAAATCTACGTGCGTATGCGCAAGAGATCTTTTTCCTTGTTATACCTATCTAAGCTGACAGTGAAAGGCATGCGCTCACATGGTGATAGCACTATAATCACAAATGAGGAGATATATCACTAATTTATGAATCCTCTCAGTCAAGATATGAAATATACATACCTTCATGCTAGTCCTAAAATGTGAATACATCTTATAGAACTAACTACGTACAATCTGTATTAAACACAACAACAATTCCAATATATATATATAGATAATATGAAGCGCATCACCTGGGCGTACGATTTTATTACATCACATTATCATTTATAATCCTACTTCTAGAATATTACTAATAATTATTATCATTATCCATATTCTATAAATAATACTAAAGGTATTCCCTTTCTATATTCTAATAATATTTATCACTCTAGATTGTATCTCATTTCATATATTTGTAATACCATCACACTTCTTTAATATACTATCAACACATTTTCTTATTAAGATTCTACACTAGTAGATTACAATAATAAAGTAATATGTACTTTAAAAATGTTCCGAAAATTTCCGGTGCATCTCACCTTTCTACACCTAATTAAAGGCTCACTATAAGTAAACATTATGTCTTTATATATAGTATATATATAAAATTTATATTAAAGGACATATATCAGCCAAACAATTTTTACAATAGCCCAATATATCTTACAAATCCACTGTTGAGAACAGACCGAGTATATATTGAAAAACATGTACAGTTTCCATTATCATTAGGATATAAACGTCTAATTTAATTTAAAAGGAATAGCTTCACCTTACAAATACATAATATCAACCCTTCCATATTCAAAGTTTAAATTTATTTAACCAGTTTAAAATTTTACATCCTGCCTGCTCTCTCATTTAAGGCGTAACCATGTGGTTAGATGTTGCTAATACCGAACATTTGTGATGTACCTGCCAAGTTCAGCGTCAGCCTCTTCACTGCAGTCAAGAGGGATTCCATCTTGTTGTGATTAACTGGTCCTTCTGGGTCAATGTGTCATCCTCTGCTGTTTCTCTATTCACAGAATTAAAGAATTATCTTTTACATTAATTTTAATTATTTATTTTTCTTTACAAAATTGTCACCACTTACATTAACAGGTAGAAGGACTAAAAAGTAATAAAAAAAATATATAATATCTAAAAAAAATTTCAAAATTTCATTTTATATTATTATATTATAGTATACATATACATATATATATATTATATATAGTATATATATATAATAGTATATAGTATAATATATTATAATATATATTATTATGTATATATATATATACTCAATCTCACTATCTGTATTTAGTCACTTATTAATATACTCATATACATTAAATTATTCTATATTATGTCCAATTCGACTCAGAAAAAATAACAAAACCTTCTTCCTTACTCACTATCCTATAATCCAACTGTAGTTTATTCTATATAAGCTCGACTCCTCCATTGATCTTTATGTCAATCTAAACTCAAGTAACCACTTCAGTGTGGTTGTTCTATTCGTTCACTCCTTGTTGCTTCTTGATGTACTAATCTCTTGTACTTCTTCTTACCGCATTTGCTCCTCTAAATTTCTTATTATAATTTTAATCCTCCACATTTTGAACTAGATATACATCATCCCCATATTGTGTTTGACTTCTATATTCTGTTGCTCCTATGTTCAACTAATGCTACTCACGGCTCACTCACCTCTCTCCACTCTATATTTAATCATACCGCACACTTCCACATATTCTAAATATCATGTTTATATATGATTACTTCACACTCAGTTATATTTAGAGAGTAAAGTAAATAACAACATGTAGATAGAACACCACCTCCGAAATACATATATACAATGTTTTATTGAATATTATTATCACTTATATCTATATATGAGAGTAAACCTTAGTTTAAAAATCCAATAACAATTATCATTTAATAATTAAATAATAAGGTAAACACCTATATTTAACTTGAGTTTAAACACAATAATATGTATGTCAATTGCCTAGTGTGTACTTTTATATCTTTATCTGACACAATAATAGTACACATATATATATAAGAATTAACATAAAAATGCGCGCCACTATAGAATATATAGATTTATGAAAAATCGAGTACAAATTCATAAAGATAAATCTCTCAGAACAAAAGCGTATTAGTGTTTAGATAAATAAAACAATTTAATCAAAAGATTATCGAATTCTCCGGTGATTCATCTATATGACCAAAGAATTATATAATAAATGAGAATATAGATTACCACTAGAGCGCCTACCCTGTTACTCTTATCAACTTGAGTTTTTTGTGAATTTATGGTGTAATAATTTAATTATGAGTGACTATTATATTTAGTAAAATAATATTTATATTTTTATTGTACAAAAGTCAAGATATATTTAATAGAATTAATTATTATGTATTCTCAAAAATAAATAGGACCTTTTCTGGTATATTATTGTAAACAACATTTAGGAAATATAATATCTTAGATAAGTATGATCTGATACACCTTCCCAATATAATATAAGAATAATCATAGACAACATAAATAAATATGATAATACTAAGAATACATTCAAAGATTAGGGAGACATAGTCCCTCTAGATTTGAGTAGGGAGCTAACACATTAAACCCTGTTCTGATATAAAATATTCCCTACTGAAAATTTGGTATAACCTAATTGTATAAATATTCTATTATAGCTCGATGTATGACTTTATGCAGTGTACAGAGATCAGTTAGATTCCAAAGTATTATTTTGAAGTATCTTGATTCCTGTTAATATTTAGTTTGATATGGACCAGAGAGCGATTTTGTCTGTGGATAAGAATAAGGTTGAATTGTAGTGAATAGAGTATCATGCATGTTCCAAATAAAATATTATAATCTATTAAGTGTTGCCGATATTATCGACCTTAGCCGTCTAGTAATATAGTCTGAATAAATAATCGAAAATCATATATCAATATACAGAGAGATGCTAGAGTATTTCCTACAGTTATCTCATATAGAATTTTGCAATGCTTGGATGAAAGCGATAGAGTTTTACAGTAGCTGTTTCCCCTTTCTGATTATTTGCCCAAGCTCCGACCTCAACCCACCAGTACTTCTGTCTATATAGTTTATCACTCAATGCACTCACTCCCACAATGGTAACACTTATTAAAATAAAACAGTGTAATGTGTAACAAACGTAATTATTTTAATGTCAATAAATATCCTGGGCACCAAATGTTAACAGAAACGTCCTGGGTTATGGATAATTTCGTGTGACGCAAAATCCAATGATATATATATTTTTGTAAATCAGTATTATTATGGTTATAGTACCCACAGAAATTGCTATAATGAATAGCTCTCTAAAAAATGATATCAAGAATCCGTTTAGCGCGTGCTGTATTTATGAATGGATAGTATGACGTATTCCCATTTGGTTATAATAATTCTGACTTCGTGAGTATTCAGACCGCACTCTGTTTAGTATGTATTATTGTCAGAGAGGTGGGCTACAAAATAAGCTTACTACCCTCCATATCTCGCTATGCAAACCACAGAGAGGTTATCTGCGCATAAGTTGCCAGGATAGTTTCCAACGTTCCTTTCGTGCTATTACATGACTCATATAAACCCTATACATATTAATGCTTTTATATCCCTAATAGTATGGTAGACACTATATGCCCACCTAAATTAAATTATTATACAACTCAAGAAAATTATTTAACTAGATATAAATCTTGAGTGAGTGGCCTAGCTCTATCCTTACGTGCCTAGAATATCCTATGCCTACGGTTAGTTATAAGACCAGCATTAGTATATGTTGTATATGATATAGTTATTATGTATAAGAATATAAATGAGAAGAGTGAGTAATGTGAGTTGATAAAATAAATAATTTCCTAAATCCAGTCTATAAGTATATATATATTATATATATATGTGATATATATATAATAATATAGTTTATTATTATAACTTAATATTTAATATAGAATATATTTTAATTAGTATATATTTATTTACTTGATAAATGTATAGTTTAATAAATATTATGTAAAAATAAAAAGACAAGAGATATTTTAATATAAGAATATATTAAATAAATATATAGTAATTGAGCCAATATATCAAATACCAATTAATAGTTATTTATCTATTAGTTGTATATTTATATATTGCTCTTATTATGTCAATTCATTTAACAACATTAATTATCATAAATCTTCTTGGATAATATATCTCAACTTATATGTCCTAATATATTACCTATATAGAAACGGCATTAAATATTCCATACTCAAAATTAAAACTCAGATAAAGTACCATAACTAAACCTGAGCGCATCATTCAATACCTGACCCAGTGCGCACTCAACATCTTTCGCGTAACTTGTGCAAACTAAATGGAGAAGATCATATTCAGCATAAATGCATATCTCGGTCCAAACTTATTCACTCCCATATATGCATGCTATCATCAGTTGCCGTTCAAGATAAAGAGAATTCCGGCCAGCGAGCTCAATCGTCGAACAAGTGGTTTTGCAAAAACGAAATCACATCAAAAACATATTTCAATTAAAGGATTAAATAAATGCCGATCACCAATTAGAGAACAATAACTCACTGACAAATCGATGATTAGTTAAAGAACTTTCAAAGAGGCGAACGATAACCACAGTACACTATACCTTCATTCAAATATAAACTTTCTAAAAACTCACCCTTTAATAGAGCAGAATTTATATAAATATGGACATAGTCGTAGGATTCCTCTTACTCTCGCCTAAAACGCCTTCGCTTAATTATACAGGATAAGCCTCCTACGCAAAGACTCCTCATTAATACGTCGTGAAAATGTCACGTCTGACAAAAAAGGAGAAAAAACGGGTGATTCCACTCATGAAAAGCCAATCTCTCGGTCTCTCTATTCTGCTAACCTCTTTTAAAGTCAGACTGATGCATTCCGACCTCTCAATAGATCTCACAATGTATTATAACTGCTAGACTAAACCCATTGCAAACTGAGACTTACCACAATATCTAACAGAACCCTTCGGTTCGAGTACTAGGTGATACAGCATACTAAATCAAAACTCGACTTACTGCCTACATACTCGTCTTTTAGAAGACTTCACTTAGGTATCATAATTTTAATCCAAAGTGTCAATGTCGACGCTGCTACATAAGAAAGATTATAGTCATCTTTATACACGAAATTTGATCACACAGGAGACCATCAGACCATCCAGATCGCTCCTCTGAAATTACTAGTGCGTCTCAAAATTGGCTCTTCAAACTAACTGTAGACCCATTATTTCCACAGTACAGATAAAGCAAGCTGAAAGTAGACGAATACTCTCTGTCTGTGAGAATAACGAATCTTTGACACCCCCGTCGTCACCTCTTACTCCTCAAATTCGTAAGTCAAACAACATATACGACACAGTTATAGGTAACAACAGATGAACAGTTATCCTTGATCATTAATGGAACTGCGGATCTCAAAGAACAGTTTTCATCAATTGAGAAGAGGCAAACCACGTTCAAAACTCATATACAAACCTATTGGTCTTTCCAGAAACTTAACATAATCAAACTATGACATCAAAATGCAACAGATTCCAGTGTGCTACCTTCAAAGCTTCACCATCACTCTCTTGATAGAGATCAATAATACATATAAGAATAACAATAATACAATTGTCCTTCATATTAATCACCGTGGTTTGGCTGAAAAACCTACCAAAAAGAGTAATCTCTAACTATATATTTAACGAGGATTGGGATATATAACATATATAATCTTTCTCCATTCAGAGTGTGACCATATTTATATAATTAGCAAGATAGCGTACACCATACTTTCTATAGCTCAAGTCTGCAGTACTCCGATCCTCACCTCATGCCAGACTAAATACTCGTGTGCTAAGAAGTGCCAACATTTAGGTTTATACCATAAGCATGAGCATATTCTACATCTAGATTTACTGATTGCATTATATAATGGGATCACCCTCCCGAACTCTCCCGACTGCCCTCTACACAGTCCGACAGGCATCAATAATTCTTACAATACGTGTGGGCGTAATTACTCTTTAGATACCATTCACACTCACTCCTCCAAATCTCAATGCATCAATTTCTGTCAAACTTCAAATCCTATCAACATAAGTATATAGCACAAGCTAATCCTTCTATACTCAAGTATATGCGGCCGACCATAATATTATAATCGAATCTCATAGAGAGTTACAATATCAAACCTAAACAATAAATCTGGAGCAACATAAAACGATCACTCATGAAGATAAGATTCAAATCTTCAAATCATTCTAGACATGAGAATCCGGAAATCAACCCGGATTCCATAGGACAGACACAAGTTATCGCTCGAAGAAGCTACCATTTCCACTCTGATGCAGATGCACTAATAAGAGCGCTACAGAGCTATTGAATTGATCATAGCTCCTTTTAAAGGGGTACACCGTCCACCCACTCCATAAATAGAATAAACCTATCAAGAATTCCACCCTTGAAAGACCTGTGGTTCCACCCAGTGGAGGTTGCTGAGTATCTGGAGATGACAAGGACTCCTCAAATAAGGGGAGCCCAAAGTAATATATATATATATATATATAATAAATTTCACTTTTTGTGTATAATTTATATATATTATATGATAATAGTATATAGTATATAAATAATATATATATATATATATATAAATATATATATAAATATAAATTATATAATATATATATAATATATTATATAATATAATATTATATTATATATATATATAAATATATAAATATTATATAGATATATAATTAAATATAATATATATATATATACTAATATATATATATATTATATATATGTATTATATATAATATATATATATTATATGTATATAAATATATATATATAGTATATATATATATATATATAATATATATATATAATATATTATATTATATATATATATATATATATATATTTATATACTGAAATTATTTTTTTCTAAGAAATTTAATATTTTTTATTTATTTCCTATATTTCAAATATATTTCTTCACGTTTTTCATACATGATATAATATTATTTGATGTACTTATTAGATAGAATATTTAAAAAATATTCTATTATTTTATATTTCAATGATTTTTTAATGCATTCTTCGTTAATTTTAAATTTTTTTATGAACATTCATATAAACTTACTATTTATATTTTAACCACTTAGTTTATATTTCGAATCCATAATGTTTGACTGGTTGTCTATATCAATATTTCAGTTATTATTATATTTTTATTTTACATATTTACTTTAAGATTTAATTTTTGTTATTGGTGAATCTAAATAACATTTTTTAGTTAGTACATACAAAAGCTTTCAGAGTCTTCTTCTATTCTCAAAAACTTAGCAAAATATTAAGAGGAACTTTTACAATCACACATTAGATAATATTAACAATAATGACGGTAAAAAATACCGTTTCAATTAATGTTGACTTAGAAGAATTTCTATTTTTTATTCGGTCATAATTATTAATTCAATTTTATACCTCTTACGTACATGAGATTATACGAATTACATGGTCTTTATATTTTAAAATTAATAGAACAGATGTTACAAGTAAATTAAACTGATAATTGTAGAAGAATAACTTGGCTTTGAAATTGTGAGGAGAAAAATAAAAAGTTAAAGTATATGGAGAGGTAATGACGGAAAAAAAAATATAAAAACTCAATTGAGTGTATAAATTTGATATCAACCGTATGATACTCAGATAATAATAAGACTCGAATCACGGATTAAGATAAGCAACGCTCTATAATATTCACTTAAGAATAATATTAATTATATAAAATTTTATATTATTATTATATATTTAGGTATACTATATATTAGTTATTATATAATAATATATACATGATTAAGATAGTTATTAATATAAGTATAATAATATATATATATATATAATAATATTATATCATAGTAATAATATATATATATACTATTATATAAGGGGGGAGAGAAATTGAGAAGGAAGTTCTACCATGAAATTTTCCGGATTTTCATTACCTACCGCAGTGGGTCCTTTGATCAGGGAAAATTGTGTTACATGAATTTCCTAACCTAGTTTAATTAAGAGTACAAAGATTATCTTAGTTTTGATAGCTAGAGCCCTTCTATACGACTTAAACTCATTTAGAAATATCATAAGTCCTCCATGGCGATGGTTTCGAATCACAGGTGAGTCGGACTGTAGTCTATTACCTACGAAGCACTGTAGAGAAAGTGTGATGTAATGAAGAAAGATATAAGTAATGTTCGTTTTATGATGTTGTTAATTCGATGTGTGACCATATTGAGATAGGGCAATAATTCGACGTTAGCCGTAAACGTAAATAAAATATATTACCCAATAAATCTTCAATATATAGTATGAAGGACCTTTGTGATCTTTACAAATTAGACCAGAAACCGAAATCGAGAGAAATTCGAACTACTGCGCTTTCGCTAGACGAGGTAAATTAGGATGCAAGAGGACTGAACTTTATCCCTCACTGAGCTACCGCTGTAACCTACATATGAATAATATATAGTGAATACTAATAGATAAGTATGAATGTAAGTATATTATACTAGATGAGATATATATATATAATATAATATTATAAATATATAATATAATATATATATATACTATATATATAAGATTATTTATAATATAGTTAGAGTATTAACATCATATATACTAATAAATATCTCATATATATATATTATATATCATATTATATATATATAGTAGATATATACGTATGTATATATAATAGTAATAATAATAATAATATAGGATAAGTTGATATAATATATAATACTGTATTATTATATATATATTATATTAGTATCTTTAAATATACATATATATATATCAAGTTAGGAGGCCCTTAGTTAATAATAAACTGCAAATATTTATCATTAAGTTCTTAATAAGTTTTTCACGATAATAAATATGGTGCCTCTCTGTGAAAATTGTATTAAGAAACTCTTGATCATATTTTTTTGCGTTTATTATTAACTAAAGCCTCCTCAAACTTGATACTTTACTAAACTTTAAGCGTTTGAGGTTTGCTTTGATTTTCTGGACCTATATATATATTATTATTATTATACTATATATATTATACTTATTATATATTAATAAATACTATATATAGATATATAAATAATATATAATATATATATATATATCATATATATAGCTTTTGAGGTAAAATGGCCGAGACCAATTCAACTTTGTGAAAAAACAGAGCATTTAATTTTGCAAGAAATTATTCAATGTATAAAAATATATTTTCAAAGAGAAGCTATGTAAATTTAAATAAGGCTAGATCCAATCAATTGTCTTTAGTACGAGAAATCAGTTTTGTTTCGTGAGTAACTGCTTTCAAAGGTTTTTATGACATTGCCGCCTTATGGCGTTGTGGTAGAGTGCTTGGCATTTGAGACCGAAGTTCGGGTCCGTCTCGAGTAAGGACCTTTGAAAGGCAGACTCTGGGTGTATGATTACTCATCGTAACCACGACTTTCTTTTCTTAATTAATTTTAAATTATTTTATTTTTCCTATTTTCATTTACCCATAGAATGAATCACGTATGTAACACGTTGGCTTAAAAGGGAGACGAAACTCGGAATATAAAAATGTGATAGTTTACTTCCTATTTAAAGATGTTCTTACAAGCGCTCAATTGCGATTTTGTACTTGATCAAGTCTACAGGACTATAACTAATTTATCTACAGCATGTTTAGAGCTTGAACATTTACTCAATAATCTTATTTCATTACATCTGTTAGTACTTGAATCATAGGTTTGATAAACATTGCAATTTGTCATCAGGTGACCTTGGGATGAACAAAACTTATATAATCTTGAATAATTTGTAATTTTAGAAGTGCAGGAATTAATACTATGAGAAGCTTCATTTCCACTAACTGCATTAGTATGAATTTTGAAATTCTGCAAAGCGGAATATTAGTCAGGTCTATTATTACGTTTTAAGGACTCATTTGTCCTTTGATTTTCAGTATTTTTAAATTGATAATTAGGCATACTTGAAGGATAACATTATTAAAAATTTGAGTATCTTTGGGAGGAATGTATTTGAAATTTTGACATCTTAATGATGATTTGATATATATATAGGTATTCTTATAACAATAATATTTTGTTATATCATATTCCATTATATTAATTACAATAATATAATTTGAATATTTAAATTTACAGGATAATTGGTATATATAATACTTTATTGAGTATAGTAATATCTATTTCCTAACTACCACCATTAGTGTCATTATTATATATTAATAATAACTAATATCAAATATACTACTACCCTTATGAAAACTCTCAAATATGGATATTTTAGAGGTCCCATATATATATAACTCTCCTAAATTTTCCATATATAATAAGTTATTTGATTATTTCAATTATAAGTTAAATAGTCTACTATATTATAGTCTAATTATTATAACAGTGCTTCAGTAATGTAATGTCCTATTCAATACAAAATTTTATTTTTTACTGATAATTATAAATTGTTCTCTAAATAATTCCTTACTAAAGGTTTAAAGGCCCTTTATTTTATATAATACTGGGTAAAAGGTTGTGTAATAAGGTACCTACTAACTATTATATGGGTATGGTTTTCTTCGCCTCTTATGTGAATTTAAAATAACAGAATTACTTTAAACACAACTGATTTATAAAAGTTGAAATTTTTTATTAATTTAAATTACATATAAAGATACATTGCTATTTTGATTTTTGTATTTTTGTATTCAGTTAGTTATTTTTATTGACTTGTAGTAGTAGTCAAATTTTTATATTATATTTTTATTAAATTACTTAAATATTATATCCCAAATATAGTAACCTAATTTGATTAATCTAAGTATATTTCATAATCCTTATATACATAATCGATAAATCTTCAAATATATTTAATTAAATCACTTTCATTAAAAGAATAATTATAAATATAATAAATAATATTTAAGTGAGAACACCTCAGAAATCCCTATCACAGCCAAAGGAATATAGTTATAATTTTAACACGACCAACTTCCTCACCCACTAAGTTTTTTAGAAATAATAACAATTCACCATTCCCGAGAAATTCTAGTTTGTCTAGAGTTTATTATTATTTCACTACCTAGGTGAATCACCTAACCGAATTATTCATATTATTTCACCTTCAGACATCGTCTTACAAAAAGGACCACTCTATCATGAGATTAAAAAACAAAAAAGACTCGTAAAACTAGTAGATAAGAACATAATATCACACCCTAAAAATATAAGACAAGTGCACACCAAATTAGACAAAACAATAAAACTCAAGTGATAAACATATTAAGTATATTCATAACACCGTTATATATAAAAGAGAGACCATAGACACCAATAGTATAAAGTGTCTCCACAAACCCATTAAGAAGATAATAGTATCAATCATATTCCTCCCCCTAGCCCTTATACCCTACCCTAATAGTCCTAGAAAATATACTGGAGCCTCCTCCGAGTTTTAATAAGTGGAAATATATATTTATATATATTTAAAATATTAATTATATTATTAAATATATTAACTAGGTATTATAAACTTAAATATAATATATTAATAATTATTTATATTAATATATTTATTATAATAATATATTTATATATATATAATAAATATAATAATATATATATATATATATAAATATATGTATATTAATTAATATATCATATATTAATATATATAATATATATATATTTAATATATAATATTATATAAATGATTTTTAATAAATTTACTAATACGTAAAAATAAGGGAACTGGCAATATATATGAATTATATTTATATATAAAGGTGATATAATGACTAATGATCTGGGGGTTACCTTATATATGATAGTATATATACTTTTAGGTGGTATATGTATACCTATGAATATATATGAGAAATTATTAGCAGAATGACTTCGGCTCACAGCCGTCAGTCATGTTTTAGATTCCCCACTAAATTTATTAATGAAAAAATTTCGTGTGTGCTTTAATTTTAATTTGTAATTATGCCCAGAACATTCTTGAATAATTTATTTAAACCTTTTAATGTTAAAATAAATATAATTTACTTATTTTTTAAATTTTATAATATATGAAACTGATTAACAAATCCATTTATCATTCAATCTAATAATTTGTTCAAAGTATTTGTGAGTACGAATTTGTATTTGCGTTTTATGGTATTAAGTGACTATATTTAGTGATGTTTCCCGGTTTTGAGTTTTTTTTGTTACGTCTCAATCCATAACACCCTCAAAAAGAAATAAATAAAACAGATTTAAACTAGTGTAAATGTATATATATATATACATCTATAATTTTCTTGTGCAAAATTTAATTTGTTAGCAAAATTTACATATTGAACAAAAATATTAATTGTAAGGTAAATAATTAAATTGAGGCAGTGAAATAATCTATCTCTGTGATCGAAATAACATAGTACCTTTTGAATCATAAGAGATACTAATACCTGAGTGAGACGATAAATACGCTATAGCACCACCCAGCCGGTTCATCTGCCATATTTAGATATGATCGTATATCTACCCTAGTATCTGAGTATATTTAGAGCTTGATCACTTAATTTTGTAAACCAATATCTTATTATATAATACTACTCCATATATATATATGTATATTCTATTATTTATTTTATAAAATGATACAATATATTAGTATCCTTGATATGATATGTATATATACTTATTATAATTTTAATATAAGTTTACCTTATATATATATAAAATTTATTTAAATATTTTATAGCCTAAATATGACCATTTTATATCTACTATAGATAACATGTTATATTGTATAAATAATATAAAATTATATTTGTTTCTATTAGTTAAACATAATAAGTATTATTGTAGCCCCTATATATTTTCACGTTAGCCCTAAAGCCCCCAGTACCCTACTAGTTTAATTTATAAATTATCTACCTAAAATCCATGATGAAATTATTATATATACATACACTATAGTAGTAGCTACCTATGCCCTGTTAGTATTTATATAGTATTTATTTACTATAGTATGTATGATAGTTAAGTAAATTAGATCAATATACCGTAGTATAGTTTTGGAATATATAATACAATATCCGGTCTGTATTTTCACAAATCCTTTAAACCTGTAATTTCATATAGAGTCTTAGTAACCAACTATAGTTCCAGACTGCAAATACTGCTAAAAATTGCAGAAGAAGTGTTTCATATCTTCTAAGAGTTTAAACCCACAAAAATAATTGGACCCAGCAAAACCTACCTAACAAATGTCATTATATCTACTCTCTCAATCCCACTCCTTTTCCATCCTTGTGTAATACTAATGGATGAGGATCATTATTCAGCAAAAGTGCGAACCTCCCGCAACTTTAACACTCCTCAAATCAGCAAAAACAGGGACTCAGAAAAAATTTGGCGCGGAACAGCACCCCAGAAAGTAAATTAACAAACCATCACACAAAACATCATGAAAAAGGATAAAGTAAAGAATGCGCATTCTATGATAGAACAGGCGTCTTTCAACCCTGTGTACGCATGCGTACACTCCCTGGGAGTTACGCCCTGCTTATCGAAGGGAGCAGGACACAGCACAAAAAAAACTCATTGGGATGAAATGGCTCGTGACAATGTAAATCCTATCTAATACTCGATAGTGGCTTAATTACATACACAATGACATGTAATATAAGAAAGTGTAATATAAATAATTCATAATATAGATTAGTAGGAATTTATATAAAAATTACGATAATTCACCACTTAAAATTAGTTCCATGACTTTTAAATATTAAATTTAATTTATATTATCGTAATATTTTAGGTTATATTATATATATCTCAATAATCGATATTAATTAATTATTACAATATTATAATAATTACATTTGTAACTACTAGAAATAAAATTTGATAATAAGTAATAATTAATGTGTAGTAGGTAGTCTCGCTACACCTTATTAACATCTGAATATTTATAAATAACCATTAGACTTAAATGTCCCTACTTTTTAATACTCTATGATAAAGTATAAAAGTTAATCAGTTCCCATTATACTTATTAAATTATATTTATATTAAATATATACCTAAATTGTATAAAGTTTTAATTATAGTATTCCCAATTATTCCCATATTAATTTTTCTGTTAATATCTTATATAATAGGGAATTCTATTGTAATATTTATTGTAAAATGAATAATAAGTAGTTATAATGACCTAAACTATTTATACACAAGTTTATCCATTGCCCTTCAATAAAGTTAACACATCTCTTATTAAGTATAGTTATAATTTATAAAGTATATTAAATATTATTATTATATTTTATATAAAATATAGTGCGAAAATGATTATATTTTTTTGACCACACTTTATTCTACAATCCTATCCTGTTTTCTCCTCAAGTCTTCTCCCTTTTTTTTAATCTTTACTCATAAATTTAACCATTAACTTTGATATAGCATTTATATATATATATATATGTGATTAACCTTGAAATAATATTAGGAAATTAACAACAATATTCTAATTATAGATCCATTCACTAATAAGGGATGGGAATAGATATATATACTGTTGGCCCCTATAAAGGAACAGAGAAATTTAGCAAAATGTAACTCGAAAAACGACTGCCAGACCGTAAATGATGAAAACTTTTGCAATAAGGTGTCAACAAAATCATGATAATTAAATGCAAGAGTCTTATGCAAAGTATATATATATAGATACATTAATATAGTATTAGTATATAATAATATTAAAATAATTTGTCCCAGAATACCATGTAGGAATATTATATACTACTATCCTATTTTCATGTATAAATTATATATAATATGTATAATATATAATATATATATATATTGGCTGTGATTATATATATATAAGTGTGTATACTATAGTATCTAATATTACACTATTATGTTAATAACTTTCTTAATTTTGGAATAACATTGTTATTATATATAATTATATAAGCTAATATGTGGTAGTGCGAAAGTATATCAAAGAGTTTCTAATATCTTCAGTGGACTACGCCTGGTTTTTATCTTCTTGATTGAGCTACTATCGAACTTTGAGTAAGCTGTGAAAATTATATAGTATAATAATATATTTATTATTATAATATAGAAATTAGAAACAAATCTAAAATCCTAAAATATAATTATATTAATTTACTTATTAGTGAATTCATAGTTTCCTTTTTTTTGGCAATCGTTTTAACTCAGCAGTGGTTTGTATTAATCTCATTGTGAATTCGTTACTTAACCTTTATATGTGTTTCCATTGCTCTGCGTGTGTGCTTTGTCTTTTAATAGTATATGCGGTAGTTCTTATAAGCGTTTGGCTATTTGTC